>CAAE01015029.1:166677-207933 GCA_000180735.1 Tetraodon nigroviridis | reverse complement strand
CCCCCCCCCTTTTTTTAAGGGTTTTTTGGGGGGGGAATTTTTCCCCCCCCTTTAGGGGGGGTTTTTCCAAAAAAAAATTTTTTCCCCAAAAAAAAGGGGGGGGGGGAAAAAAAAAAAAATTTTTTTTTTTTTTTTTTAAAGGAAAAAGGGGGGGGAATTTTTTTATTGGGGGTTTTTTTGGGGAATGGGGAAAAAAAAAAAAAAAAGAAAAGGGGGGGGGTGGGAGAAGCACCCCCGGGGTTTTTTTTTTTTTTTTTTTTTTTGGATGAGTGTATGTAAAAAAAAAAAAAAAAAAAAAAAAAAAAAAAAATTTTTTTTTTTTTAGGAAAAAAAAAAAAAAATTTTTTTTTTTTTTTTTTGGTTTATGGGGAGGGGGGGGGGAATTTGGGAAAAATTTAAAAATTTTTTATTTTTTTAAGGGGGGAGGGGGGCCCCCCCCCCCCCCCCCCCCCCCCCCATAAATATATACACAAACACACACAAACTATCTATCTATCCATCCATCCATCCTCAGGTCTGATGAGCCTGTATAATAGCTGGGGGTATTTGCAGTAATGGTACTTTCAGCGCTCATCCCACAGTTTGATCTCATTTGAAGCTGCGGGTGATCTAATTAATCCTTCATCAGTGAGGTGTTTCATCAGGTAAATGAGTCATTACAGCTGCTCTTTACGCGGTGAACAAAGCTCAGCACATCCTTTCAGGATGCAATCAAAAGACTTTTAGAGGTTTTGTGTTCGAGGCTCCCATTTTACTTTTATAGGCAACGTCGCCCCCTGCTGGTGAACATGGTGTTATAACGTGTCTTTGTAACCGCTGTTATTCAAAAATAAATAGATTTTTAACCAGTACTGACACGCTTGGCATTTCTTTTTACATATGGACAAACTAATAGCAGATCTGTCAAACTCACGTCTCCAGGTTTTTAGGGGGAAAAACTTTTCAATAATTTACTACGCATTTTCTACCAACGCAGTCCAAAGTTAAATGTTTTTGGGGTTTTTTTTTTTCAGATTTTAACTGAACTGTAAAATTATTATCAGACGGAGAACACGTCATCACAGTCTTTCTGTCTTACTATTTTTGAAGCAGCTTTATCTTGAAACTTGATGACATTATTCGTGTGACCTCCCCTCTAACATGAACTCAGTCCCGAGTAAATCAGAACCGTTTACAACAGTGGAAAACGCCGTTTCCCAGAACCTCATGCAAACCCATAATTACACTCAATAACAGACTGGCCCTTGTGCATGTTCAACACTGTCAGTGTCGTGACCACAGGAGCGCCCAAACCAAAGTGCTTAAACACATTTTTGCAATATATAGGCCTGCATGCGCGCTGTTTCCACAGACACCAGGTAAATCCTCCATCCTGGGACACAGACCCTTTGAGTGCACATACACCCATTATATTTTGGCCCTGGTTTTAGCAGCAGCACATTAAATTAGCGCTGACAGACTGCATATGTCAATTCTCTGTATGAGTCAGATATTTTGGTGGCTTTAACCTGATGTGAGTAGTTTTGCATAAAGATCTTTACCTAAAGCTGGACTCACCTGTCTGCCCTGGCTCTACTCTGGCACTGTTGCCAAGCTCGCTGGTTAGGAGGCGATAATTTGGCAGGACTTGCTAGCTGGATATCAGACAGCTTTTCAAGCCCCCCCCCCCAATCCTGTCTGGGCATTTCAACCCTTTTTTCTGACTGGTTCTAAATTTAAATGTGGAATTTAGCTCAAATTGAAGGTGAGAGTGGTGGATTAACGCTTCCGGGCAGATGCTTTTATTTTGTGTGCTTTGTAGTTCTGCTTCCTGTGTTACTGGTACGCTTACTCCTGAAGATTTCTCTGCCCTGATCACTGGTGCAATGTTGAACCAGGGGTCTTTACATTTATCAGAGGGACTGTGGCCCATCCCCCCACTGGCCGCCAGCTTCCCAGGCCTCCTCTTCATCCTCCCTTTTCTCCTCCTCTGAGAGCTTAATTCTGCTGCTGCTGCTGCTCCAGATTACGCAGCCAATAAGGGCAAAGGTGAAGCTCTCTCCGCTACGCCGGGCTCGTGGGCCGTTGTGGGCCATCGTGGGTTGTTGTGGGCTGTGCTTTGGTGTGTGCACGTTGAACAGACCTCCCTACTTCCTGTCTGTCTGCGTCTCTCCTGGGAATAATAATAGCAACTCCACAGATTTAAATAAGTCACCAGCTGTTAACAAACACTTTTGCAGTGCTCACTTAAAAAAAATCTGCAGCTGTAAAGAGTTTTGGACTTGTGGTTTTGGCTTTCTGGCTGTTTAGAGACGGAGGCTGGTCCTGGATCTGCTGTCCAAAAATATAACAAATGTGGCTTCTGCAAATTCAATGCAAACAGTAAACTTTGGTCTCATAAAGCGACTCGAAAATGCACTTCTATGTCAGGAGGTGGCCATTAAATTTAATTAAATCTCGGTAATACCGTGGTTATGTTAGAAAAAAAACCTCATTATCTTCACTGGCTGGCAAATCCATTGTGTTTGCATGAGGGTTAGGTGATAAAAAATCTTTGAGATTGTGAACAGTCATGTGAGACTGTGCAGAGTCTAGAGACTGTTAGAAGTTAAACATAAACCGAGAAATTACACAGTCCTGAGGAAAACACAGGTATAGATATTATGAGTAATTCTTGGAGACTTTATATGTGTATTTTGTGATTTTGAATGAAACTTTTGTACTTTAGGAAAGGCTAGATAAGTGAATTTGCTTCTTCTAGGTCTCCAAGATGGAGACCTCTCCAAGGTTCATGATGCTTCCATACATCCATCCATCTTCCGAGTCACAGGGACAGTAACCTTAACAGGTAATAGTACCTACTCATAATATGTTAAAAAAAAAAAAAGTCACATTTTTGAATAATTTATCCCTGTAAACAGCAAAAAATTGGGGAAGGCAGCTCACAAATGAGGGTTTATTTCGGAACATTTCTGCCCTCTTGTGGTTATAATCTGAAGCGCCGAATTAGAACAAAAAGAATAGAAGAGAACAGAATGGTTTAAAATATTACACATAATCTATGGACAAAGGCATAGAGGTGGTGTTGCACTGTGTTTGTGAGCAGAGCTGGACAGAACAGAGTGTTAGTGAGCCATGAACTGAGGTGCAGGCTGGATTCATGGCTTCAAGTCACTTTTTGATGGCGGCCTGAAGTTGGGAATTGACTTGATGGAAGCGCACCTGTCGATACTAAATCTATAGAAAGAAGAAAGTAAACATCAGCAAAGCTTTGCTGTCTCTGTGTATTTATTTATTTTTTGGTCTTGTTCTGCTTCACAAAACCTGACAATGGTTTACTAAAATTGGAATGTTTTGACATTTATTCTAAAAACATATATTTTACCTTTAGCGCACAAAGAACCTTTGGGATTGGTCTCTTAGCAGCTGTGGAAGCAATCGCAGCGATTTGGACACACACTCTACACACTCTTGCCCAGTTCTGTCTGCACACTTCAAGCGATCGGAGCCCGGCCTGCTGGGCCTCTGACGGCTCGCGCAACTGCCAGCCAGACCAGCAAACCAGCTGTCAGACACGCAACACTTCCCAGTCCGCCTGCATCCATCGCAGCAGGCCGACATCATTCCGGTGCCTCGGAGAGAGCCCCGTCAGACCCAAAACAAGATGTAGGACAGCGTCGCCTACCTGGGTCTTTTGGACTGTCTTCCACACGCGCTGTAGAAACTCTCCTCCAACCCTTGTGGGCCCCTTGGCTCTGGACTTTGCAGAACATTACAACTGTGAACTTCGCTCTTCAGGAATAAAAATCATTTAGCTCAGAAATCACACACTTTTTTTATTGTTTGTTTTCTACAGCAAGCAATCTTTTCAGTCATTCTTTAGGGTGATGAGGAATAGATTTTCAGTCAGGTAGTCTAGATTCCAGCCTTGGTGTCTCTCCGTTAAGGCGTCCACCGACTGGAGCAGCTCCACCTCACAGCTGGGACCTGAGGAGACGCCAGCAAAGCAGGTTTCCAAAGGCACAGATGTTATTCCTGCTCAGGCTTCCAGTCAAATGATGCAAGGTGCAAAAGCTACTCTGCAGCTAGCGCTCCGGGGCCCTCGCTTATCAATCATTAATCAATCTGGAAGCGAGCGTACGAGACGCTCAGATCCAAGTCCACAGAGAGCACCTGGGCCTCTCCACTCCTTTATTATAAGAGAAGCAGCAGGGATACCACGTCTTCATTTGATTGATTACTTAATTTTGATGATCTGTTTTTGGATCAAAACTGGAACAATCTTGACAATCCTCAACAGCACTCACCAAACAGGCTGTGGACTTGCTCATCAGGCACAAAAAAGGGAGGCCCTGAAGCACGGCGCACAGAAATATCCCATTATCTTCCTCACAAAAGAAGCACCATTGTTGGAAAATGCTTCAATATTACCTGGATAGAGCTCAGGATTGTACGAGAGCGAGTCCAGGAGATATCTGCAGTCTTTGGCCATGAGGGAGGTCAGCAGAGCAGCGTACCTGGGGGGGACCACAGGCCAACGGGTCAAAGGGTCCAGGCCCTTCCAGCTCACGTCTCTTTTTTCAAACTATAAATGGCTTCAAGGTAAACAGATTGCATTTAAAGCGGATGATTTTAGATCCTACAGTCTGGTCAAACCTTTCTCTGTCCCTGGGGTTGATGGCCACCAAGGAGCCCCTGTCCCAGATGGCTCCAAACTGGCCCTCGACGGAGCTGTGACGAGGAGTAAAAGGGCTGTTTTTGTTCGGGCTGTAGCTCTGGACACCCCGACAGATGGCAGGGTGGCAGGCGTGACGTACCTGTCGAAGCTGAACAGGTCACACTGATAAAGAGAGATGTTTGTCTCTGAGCTCTGTGGAACAGACGAGTAGATGACTCACACTGGTCCGACTGGTTTCAGCACCACTTCTGATACAAGAAATAAATCCTAAAATAGGTCATTGTGAACCTTGTAAACTTTTGCTCCAGGTATGGACGGGACGGCTGCCTCGCTGTAGCTTAAGCCGTTCTCCTCAAAGAACTGTTTTATAGCCTTTTCGGATATCTCCACTCCGACCACCGAGTGGCCCATGTCTGCTAACCTGGGGCCCAGACAAGAGGAAGAACGAAAAAATGAAACGAGAGCAGTAAACGGTGCAGTGGTACACCTTTACCCTTTACAGACCACTTCATATCCACAGCTTTGCCACAGAGGGGGAAGAAGAAGCGGACTGCCGCTCGCCCGGCTAGAACTTTCTCAATGTTCAGTTCCAACAGTCTGAAATAAAATAAAAAAGAGAAATTAACAACAACAGGCACAGTTAGAGTTCATTAACTTTGTATTAGAAAAACCAGAGAATTAAGAATGTGCCAGATCTGGATCTGACAGCCTGCTGCAGTCACCGGGTACAGGTGGGGCGCTGCAGTCACCGGGTACAGGTGGGGAACAGCTGTGGACAGGGGACTTTCGTAAACCACGCAGAAGCTGGAACCGGCCATGGCTGAAACCAGCCAATCTGCGGCACTGTGCAGGTCAGGTGACGCTGTTCGGCTGGAGTGCTCCAGGCCAGCTCCGAACTCCATCCCGTGGTGCATTTGGATTGATTGTGATGAATAAAGCAGAATGTCTCACTTGTGCACTTGCGGCTGGTGGAAGCCGATCCTGCCGTGGCTCCAGCGCTCTTCCCACTCTCCCACCGCCATCACCCGGTTCGCCTGCGCCGCCGACATGAGCTCGCCCGACTTCAGCCTCTGGAGCAAAAGTAAGAAGTTTAGTTTAGTTTTCACAGTTAGCCGTTGACGGGGCTGCAGGGTCGGATTTATCAATCTGATCTCGGAGGAAAAGCGGCAGCCGGAAGAGAGACGGCGCGGGGTCAAAGTTGAACCGCGGACTGCAACCTGCGTGTTTGAACGTATAGAACTTTAATGCAAACAAACTTAATTAAAATAAATGTATTTTTTTTAATATAAGTGGACCAAATAAGCTGTATGACAGAAAATAGCACTTACTTCTTTAAAGAAAACACGTCCAACATTAGCTAAAGGCAGCAGGGAATCACAGCCCTCCTGCGGCACACGAAGGGAAAAATCCCACCCGGGAAGGTCTGCCAGGAACTAAACACACACAGTTTCTACTACACCACACCTGCTTTCATACCGACGTCAGGAATATCAAGTCCTTTGGTGTTTAGTGAATTATATCAGAGCTTTCGAGGTGTTGACAGCGTGTTAACGAAACTAAACCAGCCTGAAAGTCAAAACTGTGGAATTAAAATTTTCCAACAGAAAAGGAAGTTTTACTTCGGCGTGGGCGGAGCGGGCTGGAACGTTCAGGGACATCAAAAGTATAGGATAAACTGGAGTTTTGTGGCAGTGCCAGTAAAGCGTGGAGCGGCCGACCGTTCATACAGGACAACTTTAACGGAAAACAAAGAAATATGCAAGTCATTCTCTGCTCCGCTGATAACTATATTTCCGGATGCAGCAGGACTTAGGAGGAAAATGACCACATTCTGGAGTAATCCACTTTTAGGATACAAAAAGAACCTGTTTGGCCATTGACATGATGGCAGAGGAGTTCTCTCCACTAGACAGACTGTCCGTGTCCACCTCTGGGTCCTAAATAGCCATTAATACAGAGGGAGGTTTACAGAGGTCCACCAGGAGCCCTCCAGCATGTCGGTGAGACTCCAGCCCAGGGCCACTGCCAGAGGGGCCCGGGAAGGTGAAGGTGGAGACCTGCTGCCGCAGACTGATCTTCAACTCTGTGGCTCTTCAACTTTGCAGCGTGTTTGGAGAAAGAAAAGTGACTCTGATGTCTGACTGGATCTCCATGAAACTGGGCCAAACATCCTGATGGTCAACTAGAATGGCACTTTCTGTTCCAGGTCATGTGACCTTGCCACTTCCTGCTACAGTCCACCCGGTCCCGGTCAAGATGCTCCACTCCTCCTCCTCCTCCTCCTCCTCCTCCTCCTCCTCCTCCTCCTCCCAGCAGTGAAGATGTGTCCCAACGTGAGGACCCGGGTTCCAGTCTCGGTGCAGACCCAGCTGCAGGTCCGTGTCACTCCGCTGGTTCGTGTGTGTGTGTGTGTGTGTGTGTGTGTGTGTGTGTGTGTGTGTGTGTGTGTGTGTGTGTCCAACAACACCAAAACCCTGCAACAAACAAACCAAACAAGCACCTAAAAGAGCAAAACAAAAAGCAACAAACAAACCCTGACGTGTGTAGCTCGTTGCGTTTGCAAACATTGCCGTCAATTTAAGAAAAATACCTGGATTTTATTCTTAATACATGAAGGAAAGTTTAGGATACGTTTGGAGGACGGTTGGCAGCTGTGCTGCTCTGACTGGTGTGTTTCAGGTGTTCATGGAGGGTTTTTAAAACAGTTTGGGGGCAAATATGTTACAAGCTGTTGATCCAGAGTGGATATCTAAAGTTGGGCTTTAACTCTGGTAAATATCTGCTCATTTCTACTACAAACTTTGCTTCTACCCTGAAAGGGCAGAAAGAGTCATATTGGATCAGATCTCAGCATTAAAATCTAGACTTTTTTTTTCAACCAAACAAGAATACGTGCAGGGATTACTTAAAAAAAAAAAAAATCCTTTTTTTTCCAATTACTTTTAAATTTTAAATGAAAGTTGTGGCGATTTTTTTTAATTGCAGGGTGTGTAAATTAAGAATTTGGAGGAACTAATTTCTAACATTTGAGAAAAACTGTTAACACGTTTAAATGTGTTGAAGTTTAGGGTTAGGCTAACCCTTAAAATAAATGTATAAATATTATCCTTATATTTGAAATTAAATCAAAATAAATTACATTTTAGGTTGTTCAATTCCAGTTCTTAAACTTCTAAATTTTCCATAAATCTTGTCAGATTGGAACATCAGTCATTGCTAAAGTTTGCCTGCTGAGTGAGCCTGCTGGCTAATGCTAATGCTCTATTTCCTAATATTGGCCTAAAATTGGAAACAAAAGCATTGACAAAAGATTAAACAGTAAAATATCGTTCTGCACCAAAAGAGAGTGAAATAAGAGGTAAAAGGAGGAAAAGAACAATGACCTCATCCGAACACAGGGGGGCGCCAGAGCGCCGCCAATCTTCTTCGCTGGTGACGTTTTTGTTACCAAAATATGGAAACTGCGATTATTGTCATTTGAGAACTGTGATGTGATGCTGAGAAATAATCTTTAAAAAGGTAAATATCTTATTGTATAATAGCCCTTATTCAAATCAAATAAAAATCCTATCAGCTGATTAAAAACAGGAGCAGGCACGAACTTCAAACCTCATTTTACAAAAAGATTCTAAATTTGCAAATTTTAAACTCGCTGTTTTGGGATCGCAGCTGTTACATTTGTGCCGACACGCATCCACCCCCCGCAGCTGCGCTGTGACATCCAGATGTGTGCGTGTGCGTGTGTTTTCCTTCAGCCCCGACGGGAGCGTCTGGCCGCCCCAAACCAATCAGCGGGGCCCGCGGGGCCCGCGGGGCGGGTCGAGCCGGGACGCTGGTGGATCCGGAACATGGACAGGATCGGCCCGCGCGTCGGGCGTTCGGGTTTTCCAGTCGCTGCGCTCGCGTAGTGGGATGATTGTGAAAAGCTCAGCCGTGGTGTGAAAAGAAAAAGAGGAGGAGGAGGAGGAGGAGGAGGAGGAGGAGGAGGAGGAGGAGGAGAAACGCGTAACGGCGACGCACGGTGAGGCGAGCTCCTGCGGGGGGACGCCGGAGCGCAGAGCTGCGCTCCGGCTTTAAGGATGTGCTCATTGTTGGTGGAACAGGCTGAGAGTCCGCCTATTTAATCACCTTCCTCCAACCCTTTCTTTACACTCAAAGAAAAGCTGCTGAAATAAAGCCCAGGGTGCGAGGCGCGCACGATCCGGTGATGCCGGTGTGAAGTGCAGCGTCGCACTTGTGGCCCGCGGGAGCGGAGCCGCGCACCTTTGTCCCCGGACCTGCGCCGGTGTTCCCAGCCGCAGCTGAAGCTGCCAACAGCCGCAGCTGAAGCGCCGCGCAAGGTGGCCGTGCGCGCACAAGAGGGCGTTTTGTGAGCCGGATTACGACGAAACCGCCTCCCTTGAACCTGGCTGACAGCCTGGTTTGGCGACTCTCGGATCCGGAGGACAGACACGAGGGGGCGGCGGGACACCCCGCCTCGGATCTGTTCTTGTTTTTTCCACGGAGAACGAGTGGGCTCTCCCCGGACAGAAGTCCGTCCTCTCCGCCTCTGCTGCCGCGATCATCGGCGGACTCATCCGCTCCAGGCGCGCTGCTGAGCCCGGAGCTCCAACCTGCTGCTGCTGCCACCTGCAACCCGTGGAGCTGTGGATCACTGGATCACGGGATCACGGGATCACTGGGTCACAGGTAGGCTGGCTGGTTCGCTGGCAAACTGTCTGTTGTGTTATGGTCCCTCAAGCAGACGAGTGGGAGCAGGTCGGGGCTCCAGATCATCCTTTAACTGATGCACTGGTGACGAGGAAGATGAGAATGATGGTGATGATGATCGTGGCTCCTCCACCTTCTAAACTAACTTGGCTTGCTTTCCTCCCCCTGGCTCGCTCCTCATCCTTTTCCTGTTACAGATGGCTGACTTTGGCTCTGTTGTACATTCTGTGGCTTGTTTGTTTCCAAATTTTGTTGGGTTTAAATCTGATCTGGCCACAAAGAGCACATTCTTACGCTCCACCAGGTTTTCCGTCTTGCGGACCTGTAGAACAAACGGTCGTAATTCTCCACTGACACTAGTTTGTTCCCACTCTGGATCAGTGGCGGCGTAACTGCAGCTGCTGCAGCCCAGGAAGAGCAGCCACCTGCCCCAGGTTTCACAGCACGCTTGAATCGAAAGGCAAGTTAGTATCTTTCAATTGATTCGAGCAGAAAAATGATTTTAAGGTTCAAGAATGTCAGCAAATATGAAAAGAGAAGACTGGACTCTTCCTGGTTACACACAGTTGTTGCAGGAACTGTGATCTGGTTCCTCGAGGGCGAAGGAGCATATTGACACGTCCATAACGGCTGTAAACATTTCCTATAACTGTTACAAACACCATTAGGGTGACCTGTTAGGAGCTGCCCTCTGCCGTCCACACCCACTTTATATTGGACGTGAGTTCCCACGGCGACCGGCTCTTCCTGACTTTTATTACAGCATATTACAGTAATGATTTTGTATTGTTGTACATGGAACCATCTCACAGGTGAGCTGTGCTGCCTGAAGGAGTCTCCACCCTTGCTCTAATACTTTGTAGACATGAAGCCTTGAGCTATAGCAGCACCACTGCTCACGACAAGATCTTTTTTTTTTGGCGTCTCTCACTGCACAGATGGGCCGTGGGTTCTAAATTTCCCTGCCACTAGTCGAGAATCCTAAATACTGTCGGCACCAGCAGCACAAACGTCATCCGTCTGAATGCGGAAACCCTGGCGAGCACAATTAAAGTAATGTTCAATGATAAAGGTTTCAAATGGCAACAAGATGACAAGATAACAACCAA
This sequence comes from Tetraodon nigroviridis, assembly GCA_000180735.1. Classification (NCBI taxonomy): domain Eukaryota; kingdom Metazoa; phylum Chordata; class Actinopteri; order Tetraodontiformes; family Tetraodontidae; genus Tetraodon; species Tetraodon nigroviridis. The sequence continues at coordinate 197,457 of CAAE01015029.1, read as the reverse complement.
TAAGACATCGAGTAAACATCAATAAGAAGACTTCTGCTTCTTTAATCAAATGCCTGTTTTCAACAAAAATCATTTGATTCATGCAATAAAAAGTTCTACTCAGCCATCCACTGTTCTAACGCAACGTCCAGTATCCAATATCTAAAGAAATATAGCCCAAAAATGACCTAAATCCCCAAGACGGAGAGGGATGACTGAGTTCACTGCAACAACTGATAACGTTGCTTTGTTTTATCTTTCAAGGGGAAAAGATGGAGCTTCGCAGAGCTAAATAAAGCACTGTCATTATTTCCAGTTGGGAGGAAAACCTCAGCGCATCCTGATAGGAAGCCGATTCCTTCTGAGATAATGGCAGCCCTCTCTTCTTAATGGGATTTTGCTTTCACGATAATTCCCTCCCCAGTGATTAAAAGAACCTCCAATTTCATTGAGGCGTCGGCCGATCCAGACAACATTTACTCCCTTCCTTGTTGTAGGGGTTGAGTGTATCAGGGTCCTTTAAACAGTATCGCCCCGATGACTCACCCTGCGTATTGATCATTCTCATGCATTTTTTATATCACTCAAATCAGTAAAATATGTAGTTCTATTCAAGCTGTTGAATAAAGTAATGCCACGAAGATGCTATTAGTACTGCAAATGAAGGTACTGCGTGAACACAGAGCAGAGAGAGAGAGAGAGAGACAGCGTTTACTCTGTATTTTAGTTTGCCTTATTTTGGAAGGGTGCTGTCTTTAATCTCAGGTATCACGGCTGTGCTTCTAATTAAACCCTGCTGGAATGTGCCTCATCTCCTTTATCCCAGGGTCAGATCACATATCATCGCAGCGTTGTCAAGGTCAGATTGTTTATAGGCTGGAGCCGGCCAATAAGAGGGCCTCAGGGTCGAGAGTGCGTTAAGATGAGATGAGTTAGAGCAGAGGTGGGCAATCTGAGGCCTGGGGGCCTCATGTGGCCCGATGAACTCTTTAATCTGGCCCGCAGAGCCTTTACAATAATTTTTCTAAAAGCCAAATGAAGAGGGTTGTCAGCTTAATTGGTTAGAAAAAGGTTCAGACTCTCCCCGCCCCCCTTCACCTAGCATGCTAACATGTCCTCTTAGGAAGGCGGGGCCAAACATCATGGCCCTTCTGGCTAAATAATCGCCCACCCCTGAGTTAGAGGCAGGGACGCGCTGGCAGTGGGACCTCGTATTGGTCCAGATGGGCGTCACTCCAGAGATGCTGCAGAGACGTGCGCTCGCTGTCTTCGCGGACCTGAGCAGACACGTGCGTTCCACCCCAGGGGCCATGCGCCACCTGTGGGTCCAGCCTGGATCATTTTCTCTTCAGGATGCACGTTTCAGCCTCCTGATAACTGCGTCTACCCATTGTATTCATTCTGTTAACTAGCCCTTGTGGTGTACGAGGGCAGCATATTGTTGAAAGATAATTAATCAACCGGGCTGGTAATTATGCCGGCTTTGGAAGCTTGCATGTGGTTGCAGGGCCGGCTGCATCGCATGTCATTTGGCTTCTGGTAAACATCTTATTTACCACCCTGTGAACCTTTTAACTCAAGGAGGGCAAAGGCATTTTGAAGGAACGTCAAGAAGAAGAATGTGTTGTTATTCATTTTTTGAAAATTGTCTTGCAGCTAAGCTTGTTTGCTTTAGTTGATGTTCCGGCCGGGAGGTGGTCCAGTTAATAAAAAACAGCACAAACAAAACACTCCCCAGCAGCCGCATTCAGGCGGGAGGAAAAATGCTTCTTCGTATATTTCCATCAGCGGCCGTTTGTTTTGCATAGCACCCAGATGCACCTTTGTTGGTTTCGCTGCTTTAAATGCACGTGGTGTGTGGGAGTGTGAAAAGCACCTCCATTTTAAAGGGCAGCGTCTGGGTGAAGGCAAAATAGAGAACTCACATCACATCCCAGTTGTAAGCCTCTAATGCAGGGCTGTCCGTGGCCACTGCTCCTGTTTGGTTGTTGTTTTACGCCGCGGCAGATCTTTGTTGGCTCGCAGACTGAATCATGCGAGTTCCGACACACCCCAGCCTCCACGCCTCCCCTGTAATGCCATACCCAGAGCGAGCTGCTCGTAGGCAGCTGGTCGGAGCACGTAAACGACAGTTTGGGCACTTTTACACCTGCCTCATTCTGAAAGATGATGGGATTAATGGGCTAAGTCTCAGCTCGACTAAAGAGCTGGTCTTCTTCCAGGAGACCAATTAAAGTCCTTTCTAACCTGCTGGGAATTCCTCAAATTGGATGTGGATGCTTGGTTTGATTTAACTAACCTTGTTCTATCTCTCCAACTAGAGAGAAATGTCCAAGATTGCAACAAACAGAGGCCAGACGCTAGCGCATCTCACCTGGTTCTACTTGTTTTAGCGTCTGTTTGTCTACAGCAGAATCTGCTCCATGTGACTCTTTCCAAATAAGCGTGACGCGCGAAAGCCCATCACGAGCAGAGGAGATTGAGCGTTTCCAGCCGAAGAAGCGGCAGCAGTGAGAGCTGTGGTCAGCCGATGCGATGTAGAAGCAAATGTAGAGGTTTGGTCCAGAGGTGAAAGCATCTGCACAAAACAAGAGCGCGGCTGGCCCCTGCTCCCTTAATGACAGAGTTCTGCTTTAATTTTAGCTGAACCGAGATTTTTACCTCGCCGCAAGATTTGTGTTTTCTTCAAAACACTTCGCTTTGCTGAACTAATATGAAAGCGCATGTAAGCCAGATGTGTGTTTAAGTATAGTTTACACACACTGAAGCCGCCAGTGAAAGGCCTGCCGCTGTTTTTAGAGCCTGCGTCAGAGCGTCGTAGGCTTCCATGCTTCAGCTGCCTTGTCTTTATCCCGATCATTTGGGGCAGAATGGAAATCTCATTTTTTAGGAATCTGTTCCAAATCATTCTACACAAAATAAAAAGACACCATCGCTCCCAAGCAAAGATGCACAAGCTAAGATGGATGACATCCAGCCACCTTTTTAAATCTCCCATCAAGGTCCACGGCAGCTGCTGCATAAGCACACTTCATGGGTAGTAGGTGTGCCGGGAATTTTCAATTTCATTTACCTGAATGGCTTAACAGAGTCCCCCAGCAACAGGCAGGAGTAGCTGAGGGAAGCCCATCTGGCTGCAGGAAGCAGGAAGTATTGCGACTGGGTGCAGCTGTCTTCTCAGAAATATCGATCCATCATGTCACTGTCACCTAAATGGATTTTATCCTCACCGTTCTTCCCTCTGGGCTGTTTTTTTCTCTCTCTTTCTTTCATATTCAACGTCCATAAGCTGCTCATAAATGGGAACAGCAGCTTCAAAACAATTCATTCTTGCAACAATTGGACATCCAGAAAGAGGCGAGACAGCATCGCTACCCACGAGTCCTCTGACCGGCCCCAGAAAAACCTCATTCAGTGAAGGTCAGCAGTAATTATCGGGATTATGAGTCTAATTCGTGGCAGTTGTATTTTTAACAAAGCCACACCATGTTGCTTCCTGTAAAGATAAAATATCCCATTTGCCATTCTACAGGAGGCCAAATGGGATGTTTTCATTGTAAGGCTGCACAATAATTCAAAATATTCGGATACGTGCTCACAAAAGCAGAAACTTGCAGCATTTCTCTGATTTTGCACAGAGCAGTAAAGTGTTGGAACCTAGTTTTCTTTTTTTTTTCTTTTTTACTGAGATGATGTGGAATGGCTTTGCCCTGGTGATACACGAGCCGCCTCTCACCGTGTGAAGGCTGCTCTAAAATTACACACTCGATTATTCCACACTCGGCCCCCCTTTGATACTTTCTCAGAGCTTACTCAGCGCTTCAGTCAAACCTCCAAGATGTTTTTTTCTGTTCTCAAGGTGAGCAAATGATCAAAGAAACGTTGGCCTTGCAGAGTGTTTTCCACCTGTCTGTGATTCAGTGTTATGTGCCCCATTCTTCATGCAACCTCCCCCCAAGGGACTGGGGGATCAGGCAGGAATAATTGAAAAAGGAAAGGAGCAGAGAAAGGGTACTGTTTCTGTAGCCCTCGAGTCAGCTCCGAGAGTAGAGAAAGAGAGGCCAAACGGGCAGAAGATAATGCAATAAATGAAAAATGGGAGGCAGGACATGCAACGATTAAAGAAAAAAGGAGAAGCAAATGACACAGGGTGGTGGTGCAGGGCTGTCACCTTCCCTTGAACCCTGTCCCTCCCCTGTCTGATCATCTTCCTGATGTTTTTCCAGTGCCTGTCGCCCAACCATAACGCTGCATCATGATCAGCAGGCCCTGTCAACCACATAGAGCCACTAAAGTGTAACTGTGGCTCCACATGTGGGTCTGATCGTCCTGCCACAGAAACAGACTGAACACAGTAGTATGAGTATTAGCATTATTATGCTCAAGAAATTCTCTTATATCCAAATTATCTGTTGTAGACTATATATTTTTTGCAAAAAATACCATCCAATGAGAGACTGAATAGACAAATAAAAAGGGTTCCTCTCACCTATTGCCATGACCATCATGATGGCACCTTTCTTCCACTCACTGTAAATTGTCCTCACAACAGCAAATCAGTGGAGCAGCGCGCGCAGATCCCCCGACCGGAGGCTTGATGAGGATTGTGGTGTAATTGTGTGTGTTGGTGACTGGGGCTAGGAAAGAAAGAAAATCAATGCCTTAACTAAAGCAGCTGGTGAATTATTGATGAGGAGTATGTAATGGGGACCTCAAGTGTTTATTTCTATTCAGGCATTTCCAGCGATGGGGAGCAAGAGAGGAGAAGGTGCCAACAGCATCACAGTCGGGTTAAATGAGATCATTCTCTGCAGTAACAGGGAGGGTCAGAGATTCACTGCCCCCTGTTTTTAGCTCAATCTGGGTTTGGGATTCTCCCCCTTAACCTTTGCAACTTGATCGATCATCACAAAAGCTGTATCTATATTTTAGTGTCTTGGTTTGTGATGTTTTGGTGTTAGCGGTGCATCACTATGCATCCAGTGCTGTTTTAGCACGCATTTTCATGCACAACAAAAATCCCAGCAGAGTAGAGCTTTTAAAGTCATAAAGTGCCAGTTTGATTCTGTTGATGAAGATTCTGGTGCTCATCTCGTTGAAGAGCAGCCATCAAGCTAAAAACCGCACTACGAGCTGAATCAGTCACAAGCCTTGTCGTTGGCTTTCAGGTGGGAACACCAGAAGTTGGAGCGTTTAGCCACATCTCAGTGTGCTCTTTGTTTGCGTAAAGCAAAGAAGGCAGACATCACTTCTGCTCGGCTGGAGAAGAGGCAGAAGCGGAGAATGTGAATGAGAGGTAGAGCCTGAGTAGGCAGCCAGGTGAGACCTGAAAGCTGCCTTTGTGTGGCAGCTGGCAGCAGGAACACTACTTTTCACTGTGGATCACACCCCTACACACACACTGTACATGGTGGTGTTAGTGGAGAGGCTGTTTAGCTCGGAAAAAAAACGTTAAAAATCGTTACAAGATTGCTCGCCTAACAAAGACAGCGTTCACATCCAAGTTTAACGGACTTTCAGGACTAAAGTGTGCTTGTCCTCTGGTTCCAGAGCTACATTTTAAATTCCCGTCTTTCTCTTTCGCCTCACCTTGACTGCATCTGGCACGGTTCAAACGGAGCTTGAAGGACATGCGAATATGAAGTCCTGTCAGTAGAAAATGCAGCCGACATCAGCCTGAAATTGTCCATCTGCAAGGTCGGAGTTGGTTTCATAAATTTAGTTCCATATAAACATAAAAGTGCCATCTGTGACATTTAGTGAGATCGTCATTATCACCATCATCGTTGTCAGAGGTGCATGGAAGGATAGTAAGGTCGCTGATGGCGTCATAGCTCTAGCCGCTTGTATAGCATGTTTTATGATATTTTCAATCATTTGTGGGCATTAGACTGGGTGCTAATGGCCATTTGAGTTGCTGTTTTTTTGCTTTTTGTGTTTCATTAATTTAAAATGAAACTAAACATCTGAAACTGCGACTCCGGCCCCGAGGGTTGACTCTTACTCATTACAGCCTCAGTGCCTGTTAGTGTGTCTGTGTCGGTTGGAGGACATCAGTTGAGCCTCTGTGCTGATCTGTACTCTTGTTTGTTTACTTCTTTGCAGGAGGGGCATGCAGAGTAGCGCCAGGCACCATGAGGCAGCGAGCCTCGCCTGAGAACGCAGAGAAATCACCTTTCGCCACACGCAGCGGGACTAGGCAGCAGAAGACATGCACGCGGACGGAGGGGCAGCACATGCCGACAGTAGCGACAGGCTAACACACACACCCGACTGCAGCCGAGAACAAATGGAACAGAGGCTGAAGAAGGGAAGCTGGTAAGTCAGATCGGGTCATCCTAAATGGCAGAATGGACTGGGCCACGCTTTGAAGCAGTGATGTCCTTCTTACCTCATTGTCCTCCATGAGAAGCTCCCTAAGTCAGAATTCAGTCGTCACCCCTGTGAGGCCAGAGAGCTGAGGGGCAGAGGAGAAGAGGACAAAACAGAGGACAAAAGAGAGACAGCTGAGGAAGGAGACTGTGACAGGCCCCCATGCAGGCCCGTAAGAAGTATGTTCTGCTGGGCTTGTGTGCGTGCTGCTGGCTGCTCCTCTTCTACTGGGGTGGAGGAGTCCAGCTCCGTGTGTTCCGCATGTTGACGAGGCAGCGGGGCGAGGTGGTGCGGCCCTGGCCCAACTGGACTGACCGGGCCTTTCTACCCCGCTACGCCCACCTGGATGAGCTCCAGACTGACCCGGGGATGCCCGAGTCTTCCGGCCAACGGCGTCAGGCTTGGTCCACCGTTTACAAAGACAGTCGCTGCCGCATGGAGACATGTTTTGACTTCTCACGGTGTCGCCGTAGGGGAAGGGAAGGATTTAGGGTGTATATATACCCTTCTGACAAAAATGACCGGATGTCAGAAAGCTACAGGAAGATCCTGACGTCCATATCAGAGTCACGGTACTATACATCGGACCCCCACGAAGCGTGCCTGTTTGTGCTCGGGATAGACACCTTAGATCGGGACCAGCTCTCAGGGCAGTTTGTGCCCAATGTGGACGAACGTATCCGTGGTTACCCGCTGTGGAACGACGGGCGGAATCACTTGATCTTCAACCTGTACTCAGGCACATGGCCAAACTATACAGAGGACCTCGGTTTCAACACTGGGCAGGCCATGTTAGCCAAAGCCAGCCTCAACACGGAACATTTTCGCCAAGCGTTTGACGTCTCCATCCCACTCTTCTCCAAGGATCACCCGCAGAAGGGTGGCGAGCGGGGCTGGCTGGTGAGGAACGCCACACCGCCTCAACGCAAGTACCTGCTGATGTTCAAAGGGAAGCGTTATCTGACAGGCATCGGCTCGGACACCAGAAACGCTCTACACCACATCCACAACGGGAAGGACATAGTATCGCTGACGACCTGCCGCCATGGAAAAGACTGGGAGAAGCATAAAGATGCTCGCTGTGACCACGACAACCTGGAATATGAGAGGTAAGGCAGCGGAGTTAGCAACATTTCTTTATTAGCAGAACTCCTCTGGTGCTCTATCTTTCTGTATCAGTGTAGCCTCGGGTAATATTGAGCAGTTTAGAACCAGCAGCCACATGATGACCTCAAATGCTGGCCTGCTGTTTTTCTTTCAAAGACCATATTTTTTACATTAGAGGGTGATGGTCATGAGTTTTGGCCCCTTCGTATGTGTAGAACTCACACTGGGGAACAAAAAAAAACCACGAACACAGAGTACCTCAGTAAAGAGCTGCGCCTCGAGCAGGACAGCAGCAGCAGAAGTTTTACTGTTAAATACCACCATCATCAATGTACGGTTGGGTAAATATCGACATTAATGGAGTGACTTTTATGACATAATACCTTTTACAAGTTCAAAAACAGGTTTATCGGTCATGATCTGTGGCACGAAGTTTCCGCCTGAAGTGACACAGTAGCAGTAACAGAGTGAGGTTAAACCAAAATGTGAAGACAAATGTATATTTGTTGTAATATTCGCTGGCTGGACTTTTCTGAATCCAGCTGAAAAGTCTAAAATGGATCCTGAGTGTGAAGAGTTATTAGCAACCCTCAAATCAATGCTGGGTGTGAAGCATTTCCCTTCAAACAAATGGCTCTAGCGTTTCTGCCAGGTTCAGCAGCTGGACGGTGGTTCTGATCCGAGCGCTCCACTTCCTGCCGTGGCCCACTAGCAGCTACCTCAGGGTCTGTTTACTTTGGGCCTGCACAGCCGAGCAGCGGAGGCCGTTCAGCACTGTATGAATGGGCTCATTTATTTCACACAGGCCACTCTTCAGAAACCAGGGTGGCCGTGTGTGTGTGTGTGTGTGTGTGTGTGTGTGTGTGTGTGTCCCTTGGAGTATTTTTAGTTAGATTTGGATGCTGCAGCAGTTCTGTGGGTGAAAGTGTGTGAATGGAACGGACAGTGAGAGAAGCAGCTGCTGTTTGAGGGAAGAAAAAGCTCACCCACATTTCCCCACCCACCCCACATTTCCCTCTTTGTACTTCTTTGAATTTGCTTTCATTACAATAGTTTTACACTGAAATAAATGTTTTAGAGATTTCTGCAAAATCACTCAAAATCTTAAAATTAAAACCAAAAAAGCAGTTTTAAAGTGCACTTTTATTTCCCCAGGGCTGATAAATTAATCTATTTTGGGGAGGAGAAATGAGATTTCAGAATCTGTTCTCAGGACCAGTTTTCATGTGTGAATGAGCCAGCTGGAGGTTCACACTTGGCTTCCAATTTGTTTGCACTTGTGACACATTCACACGTTCCTCCATTTGCACTGCCTAAAACACCAAAAATAACTGCCCATCAGTGTCACCATGTGAAACACACAGCTGACAGTGTCACTGAGCGTGTGCGTGTGTGTGAGAGAGAGAGAGAGAGAGGGAGAGAGAGTCAGTGAGGCTCTTATAAGGTGGCACCAGGTTAATGAGCGCACGCACCTGGTGCACTGGCAGATTAGCCCCAAGGGACCGGGACAAGGTGGTGGAGAGGAGAGAGGGAAAAGGGAGGGAAAAATGGAGGGAGGGAGTAAGAGGAAGAAGGAGTGAGGGAGGGAACAAATCTGACTGTTATGCCATCGGGTTTGGGTGTTTCCCGTCACCCATCCAGGACCTTCTTCATCCCTGTGCTCTGAGTGTATTTATGCTGCTGATGCTGCATCCGTTCTGCTTTCTCCTCTGTTTACCTCCTCTCTCTATCCTCTGTGACTGGGACCCAGTGAGGCTTCTGACAAGAAACATGTGTGTGCACAATGACCCTGTGATGCCAAGTCCCAACATAAACATATGGATTTCTTTGTTTGGAGTAAAAAGAAAATGGCATTGGGTTCTGTGGGTTAAAGCGTCTCACAAACACACATTTTCTCCCAAACAAACCAGTTTCCAAACATGCCTCCAGACTGGTGCGGCCTTGAACCGCAGCAGTGGGACAGTCTTTAGGCGACATTGTAAGGCTTTCTCTCCCTCCTAAAATATTTATGCTACATACCTTTTTCCTTTTTTTGCAGAACTGCTGAATAGAAAGCGGATACATAACTTTTTTGTCTTAATAGAACACTGAACCAACAGCAATATTTTGTACAAAATGCTTTAAGAGCAGATTATTTTAAATATTATTTTCAGATTTCTCTTTTTATTAATGTGATTTTCTCTTTAAAGGTATAAATGTGATTGATATGTGATGGATTGTCAGAAATTGTATTAAAATCTGCCACAGGGCAAACAGACCTTACCAAGAACCGAATGTGCCTGGAAATACTTTTCTGCTCTGTTGAATCGGTGCATTAGGTGTGCGCGTGTCTAGACTATTATAAATGATGATGGTAAAAACAGACCAAAGTAGCAAAGAGGCAAATTGCAGGCAGGAATATCAAAGAAGAAGAAAAGCAAGACATGAAAGTCACATGATGGATGTTGCATTAAAAGCCAGCAGGATAGTGCAGGCAAAGTTGAATAAAAAAGCAAAAATGAGACCGGATTGGCAAGAGAGGGTGACAAAGTGGGAGGAAAGAGCGGAGCGAGGGGGAACCAGCTGGGGTTTCTTAAAGCAAGGGTTCTGCATGTCTAATGGCGCTATTTTCCCTCACTTTAGAGAGTTCTGAAGAGGAGGGAAGAGAATGGTTCTGGGTACACGAATGTAAATGAGCAGGAGTGTGAAAAACAGAAAGGGACAGATATTTAGGCGGTACAAAGAGGTACAGCAGAAAACACTTTGCAGCCTCCTTTCAGACCAACCTCGTTTTTTTGTCCTCTCTTTCTTTTCTATAAACGGGAACCAGAGGGTGAACTGGACGGGGTTCAAGACAAAGTGGGGGGGACGGGACGGGGAGGTGACGGGGGGGGGGGACGTTTAGAAAGCTAAACGCTGTACCTCTCTGTCTCGGCCTTGGCCCGCATGGGTCATTATTCATGACCCTGTGTGGAGGAACTCAAGGTTGAAAAAGAAAGCAATCAGACTTCACAAGCTGGGTAGCTGTACAAGATGGATGCTGCATACTAATCAGACAAACCAGGCAGCAAACATCGATTTGAGAGTACTCTGGCCGTGGGTAAAGTTGAAAGGAAGTCTGCAGAGATGCGTTGCTGCATATAGAATCCACGCAGGAACTCACACTGGCTGATAAAGTGCAAAACGAAGAACAACAGTGTCATTGTAACGGGCTTGTTCTTTTGTTGTTGTGCGGTCGCCACATTTCTACAGTCAATGTTTAATTTAATAAGTTTACACTTCACACACGGTTTTCTCTGGATGGGAAACAATGATACAGGATAGACGTGTGTGTGATTTGGGATTTAAGTGAAATAAGACGTGCTGCAGTCTGCTGTAATTAGGGGCTGTGAAATTATAGCTCTGAGGATGCTGTGTGTGTATGTGTGTGTGTGTGCGTATGGTCAGTCTCTGTTTGGAATTCTTGGAAACCCTAGGCAGCCGTGCAGTTCTCTGGCACTTGTTCACTCCATCCATTCTTTTTGCTTCTCTCCAGCTTGTGTATTTTTAATCCCCACACGCACATTCTGCTCTTATCCAGTCAAACGTATTTAGAGGAACGATTCAGCAGGGAAGTCGGGGTGTGCAGCAGAGGATGGCTGCTCAATGAACCCCCTTTTGCAGATGACTGTTGGCAAGATGATGTGAAAACTGCCTCCTAGAATGGATGAGTGACAGTAGATAATTTGTGTTTGGATCCAGGTGAAAAACAATCAAGAAAAGACACTATTTAGTAAATATGTGGTAATTATGATCGTGATTTTAGGTTTGGTGCTTTTTTAAACCAGGTTTGTTTCACTCTAAAGCCTGTTTTCTGTTCATTTCTAGGAGCTATTGCAGTAGCCCAGGTAATACCCTATATAATAGTCTCACTGCATTGATTTATAGGTCTGACCTAATGTGAAATTCCTTCGGCTTCTGATCTCTTGGGTGGGAAGGTTCTCTGGCACATTTGCAAGGTCTTTCGCTTTGTAATCGGAATGATGTCTGTGGCTCTGTGTCGGTCCACTCTCCCGGTCATCTGTAGAGAGAAAGATTACGCTGAAGCCACTTACAACCTCTTTATCTTTGCTTGAAAGACTCTGGTCAAATTTCAATCCGCTCATTGTTTTTGTAAGTGACTGTAAAAGCTCGTACTCTAAGAGTGTTTCTATTCAGCACCAGTTAAAGGTGCGCTCACTGGCACTGGTTAGACCAGAAATACGTGGACTAGCGTATTGGTCCCAACATGTGAACTGTTCATGTTTTTGATGTCTGCCACTCCTTTGTTTATAATGATTAGGTGTCTGTAGTTCTAATCCCTGCACTTGTTAAAAAAAAAATCACATTTGGACGACAAACAGATGGTGTGCGTGCACACATTACACATGCTAACACATGCTTTGTTTCATTTCACAGCTTCCTTTTGAGCATCCTCTGCACAGATGCACAGCCTTTCCTCATGTTCCTCCTCTTCTTCTCCTACATTGTATTGTACAACATCCTAGAGCTGTCTTCAAACCTCCTATCACTTTATTTTAGCACCACTATGCACGTTTTATGAATAAAACCTGCCTTGCTATAGGGCAAACTTTTATTGGACAGTGCAGATGTCTGCGGTGTTACATGCACATTAGTCTCATACTCTCACACTTAAGTGCTCACACACACACATTGAACTGGCCCCTCCCTCCCCACATGCACTGACAGCATTTACTTAAACAGCGGATGGAGCCGGACCTTGAGCCTTTCAGTGAAATCTGATTTATCCTAATCCCTTCCGCAGAGGCGACAAATCAGGAATCCACCGCCTCTAAGTAAGGTTCACCTGACCACCTGTGCTGGTGCTTTGCCCTAGTTTTTACACTGTAACTAATAGAAGATCAGATATTTTTTACATGTGACAACTTTAGGCATACTTATTTGGCATTTCTGCGCTACAAAATTACTTGAAGTTTTTTATCTGGTTTGCAAGAAAAGTCCCACACAATACCTATATTTGCACCAGAGCTACATTTTGAAAGACTAAGTAGGAAATAACTTGAAAACTGTGACGCTGCTGGCCAAGTGAGCATCAGGCAGCCTGAGAGAGCTATCTGACAGACCTTAGACCTCCTGGCAGGGGGAGTTGGTCACTGTTGGACAGAGTTGGACTAAGTGTAAATCAATAACATTTGCGTAACCAAAATACATAACCAACCTGAATTGAATAGTAAATTCAGCTCTTCTCAGTTTTGGTCTTTTGATCTGTCAGAAAAATCGACTAATAAATTAAAACGTGTCTTTTCTTGGTGTCCGGTTGTGTGAACGGAGCTCGGCCTCTCTGTGTGTTTATTGATTTGTAATCGACTCTCCCTAACGGGGTGAGCGACAGCAGTCACAGCCGCTGCAGGAGTCAGCTGAGACTGCCGGAAGTCAGCATAATTAGTTTGAACTTGTGGGAGTGCAGATTTCAACATTTGTTCAATCCATGCTGAGCCCTTGACGATAATGTGACTAATTAAAGTCTTTGTGATGACAGAACTTGGGCAGAGTTCAGAACTGAAGTCAAATAAAGGAACCTGTCAGACGAGGAGGCGGAACTCTGTTCCTGACAACTTCAGGCCAGGATTTGCTCGACCGTCAGCCTCAGGTGAGGCTTAAGCTTTAATGAAGCAGACTGGCTCACAGGTTGTTTCTTCACAGGTTGTTTTGTTAGTTTAAAATCAACCTAATAGGAACAGTAACCCTACAGTTTTTTCCAAGTAGAGCAGAAAATCTTCTTTTTTAAATCCTCTTCTAAGCACAAACAGATTATTCTCACTGCACAAACCGCTCGGCAGTGGCTGATGGAAACGTAAAAAAGGCTGTAACAACTGGACACCTTTCTTTCATCATTCTGAATTTTATTCTGTGCCCCAGCTGGATGCAAAACCTCCACCTGCAAAAAGAAAAACATTTTACGGCTTCCGCTGCACCGTCTGTCAGGTGCCGATCAGGTTTCTTCAGGAGGATTGTTGTTTGGCCCCAGGCCGAACCCACTGGTGTGAGTGTCCACTTAATGGGTGCCCATTCAGCACCCTAATGGGCCCTTTATCAACCCTGGCCAACACGACAGCGATCATAGCAGGAAAAGCCTCTGGCGAGCTCACTGGCTTTTGTCCAGGCCAACTGGAGCATGAAAGCTTTGACAGTGACAATGCAGCAGAGGTACGCGGACAGAGACACCCGGAGCGAGACACCTCTCGCTCCTTATTCAGCTGGAGATCCCAACGTTCGCCCGCTGGCCTGGATTTCACTTGTTTACTGGCTTTTGAAAGCATCTATTTGACCTGTGACCCCACCACCTCATGTTTGTGCTCCAGTGATCATGGATTGTGGAGTGGCATCCCTGTCACATGGGGAGGGGCCTGCAGCCGAGACAGAAAAGCACATTTCAGAGCATTTGCTCATTAGAAGGCTCAAAGCATTAACATATAGACGGCAAACAGATCATTACGTCTTTACCAGAACCAATGAGAACCTTTTTAAGCACTTCTCCTCAGGAGCCCCACATTGTCTTAAAATTAGGTCAGAAAAATATTGTTTGAATTAGTTTGCCACAGGAATAAAAGCTTCATTTACTAGCCACTCTTTCCCCTTTACCCATTGGGGTTAAACTGAGATTTGTTTGAGACCTCCAGTAATTTAACGGATATGGATCATTTTTCATCATCTCTCATCTAGACTGACGTTTTCTTTGTGTTATCTTGAAGTTGACAGTTTAGGGTCACGCTGAGATTTTGTATAAAGAATAAAAATGGACTAAGTTTGGCACATTTTTTGATCTGTGGCTCTAATGGCTGGGAATTTCTGGCTGGTGTCTGTGTGAGAAAACGAGCTGAGAAACCACAGGGGTGCAGCCTTCCGTCTGAGCTATTTAAGGCCACGGGATTTTGTTTTACATGAACAGAATTTATTTAGAGATGAACCTCACCTGCCGCCGCTCCTGTGAGGAGAAAGGAGCCTTGCTTTTCAAATGAATAATTAAGCAGCTTGGGAAGTGGCCTCGCTGTAGCTGCCTTCACACAAGGGAAGTAAACAGTTTTCTCTTAACCCCCCAACTCCTGTGGGGTCGCAGAACTTTTGAAATTGGATCCGCTGTGTTGACTGTGCAGCCAACACCTCTCAGTTTTTCCAGGACGCTTTGCGTTGGTGTCTGCATTGCTGCTTCTTTTGTAATGTAAAGCTCTCATTATCAGCAGAGGAGTTTGTGCATCAAGGTGTGTTTCAGAGCAGTGCTCCAGACAGTAGAACACAGGCGTCGCAGATAAGACCTGATATTCTGCTGCCGCCTAAATCAGAAAGGTGTAGAAGCTCATGAATTACTCATGAGTTCTGCTGTTGGGTTCTTTACCAGTGGGGTTGGGACTCTATACCTCTTGCTTGTTTCCCTGTTCATCCTCGCTGATGAATGAGAAGAAAGTGCAGAAAGGAAGAAAGTAGGGAAAAGTCACAACTTTGACTTAACTGATCTCAAAATGTCTTTTTTACGTGTCTGAATCTGCAGCGTGGGCACAAACTTAAGCAGCCTCCCTTCAGCTCAGAGGGCATGATGTATGGCTCCAGCACACAGAACACACCCCTAACAAAAGAGCCGCGTGCTGAATATACTTCTGTCAGATCGGCTCGCAGAGAGAAAAATAGCTTTTATGTTCCGTCCACCTGTTCGGGCTAAAAGGCTTCGATTTAGAATTGAACGTCCTCTTTTGTTCCCATCAGCAGGACAACTGCTCATTTCAGTCAGATGTTACACTTCTGCCTCTGTGCTCCCACAGGAAAAGTCATCTGCATTCATGTTCATGCTCATGACTGCTCCTTTTAGAAGAGGATTGGGAGATAGTGGCTGAAAAAAAAGTCGATGGGATATTTTGTATGACGATTAATGGGTTGATTGTATTGGTGAACATACAGTAAAAGCACCAGAAAACAGAAGAACCCTGCAGGAGAGCAGGCGTGAGATAAGGCTGGACCAGTAAACCAGTATTGCAGATAAGGCTAAATTCAAATTATGAATCACGAATGCCTGCTAGCTGCGCCTTTTGCTGATTTAAGCCTGGTGTATTTTTATTCTCCTCTCTGATCTGCTTAAGGCAGGACTGCTATTAGCTGTTGGCTTCTGCTGCAATGACCTCGCGCCATGGGGAGCTAGCATGAAGCGTCTCTCCCAACCTCTCACTCAGTGCCAAACACCAGATGACAGATCTGCACATTGCTTCTGACACTCTTTCCCTCCTTTTTGCCTTTGCTGTTGCCCTTTCATTCACTCGATAGCCCCTCTCAGCATGAGCTGCAGAAACACGCCTACGAAGCCGCTCATGTTTCTTGCCGCGCGCCCAGTTGGCAGCGTCCTCCTCAGCCAGTCCTGCCTCGGTCTTGTCAGCTGTTCTCTGGTAATCGCTCCATCTACTGTCAGGAACCTGCCTCTGACTCCACAGCAGCCTTCCCTCTCTCTCCCTCTCCCTTTCTCTCTCTCTTTCTCACGGGAGCCTATTCAATATGTTCCGCATCAACTGACCCCACATCACGTGCTGGTCTGTGCGAGCCATTCTGGTCATATTTGCTCCCCAAAAAGTCGGTACATCTGTCTTTCCCTCTATTCCTCTTTTTTCAGTTTTGCGGGATGAGAGGCTGGAGCGTCAAAAGCAATATCCATGCCTAAACTAAAAAGCAGTGCACCGGCATCTCTGCAAAAACATGCTTGCGCCGCAACCTTAGTGCAATATTTTACACCCCATCTCAAACGAGATGCTTTTGATTCACATGTGAGCTGATATCAGCAGAAATTTACTGCATTGCTGAGTATCTCATACCATTATCCCAAAAACTGTGAAGAAAAGCAGAAATAAGCATAAAATACGATAATTGTTGCACTTGGCGGTGAGTTGTTTTATTTAACTTTTAATTAAAAATAAATCAAAATATCCTGTTTAAGCATTGTTCAACCAGCGAAGCATTGGAAGTATCAATGCAGCGACTTCGCTCCTGCTGCCATCAGCATTGCCAACGTGCATGAAGACTTGTTCTGTCCCCACTGTGGAATGTTGAGACATCTCCTCCTGGTCAGCTCTCTTTGTTCCCAAACCAAAGCAGTTTGTTTGATATTTTTCTGCTTTTATTGTGCTCACCTTTGAATTTACTCCAGGTCTCTAAATAAAAGCACTTTAAATCGCCATAAAAGCAGGAAGATGGAGTGAAACGAGCTCCACTGTTGGAGCTGGAAGCTAATTGTCTTTGTGCTTCAGGTCCAGTGTGCCCACCCTGGCTCTGCTCGCTAAGCATGTCTGTGCAAGCACTTACAAACATTGTCACACTCCATCATGGTCTGTAATAGGGTAAGAGCTGATGGAGCAGCCAGGTCTGCCTAGGAGACAGCAGCAGAAGGAATCTACAGTATATTCAGTCTCCTCCTCCTCCTCCTCCTCCTCCTCCTCCTCCTCCTCCTCCTCAGTGAAGTCAAGGAAAACCTTGGATCCCATAAATGTGCCTATTGAAGTGGCCTCTCTTTAAAGCAATGTGTACGTGTTCCCATCTGGTCATCTTTGTCGTTAGCGTGCCATTTTGTGTCCGCAGGGAATAGTGCTCATTGGTTTAGTGCAATACATCAGCAGGAATGTGCAGCAGAAGAGCGATATGGAGGAGCCTGCTTGGTTTTCCGTAAATGCAGCCCCGCTCAGATTAATGCCATAATGATTCAACCTGAGTCCTTATTGATCCTCAAAGAGAAATTCTCTTCTTGCACGTCAGCTGGTGGAGTCTGGTGTCAGTGGCCTTTTCCCTGGCCCTAAAACTCATCCTGTAAATACTCCTGAGCTCAGTATTTCTGCTTCATTGCTGTTTTTTCTCTTTCAAAGTGTGAAATAGTCTACATCGTGATGTCTGAGGGGTGCTGAAGCTTTAATTTCCTTATTTTTAACTTGTTGGAAAGACATGATCCGCCTTGTGATTCGGAGCGAAGTGGAAAAACCCTTCTGCAATATGTTGCCTTTTAATTTCCTGATTGTAGGAGAGGGAATGTTTTAGTTGTAAATATATAGGATCATAGTTTCCACATTTTTGTTATGTTTCAAACACTTATTACCTTGTTGATTATATTGTAACTAATAAAGAGAAAAGATTGTTGTATGTGAAGCTTAAAAGTTCCATGTTAAATAGTTGCAAAGAAAATAATGAATAATTGGTATTATTTGTATATCTGCAGTAGATAGTTGAATCATTTATCTTATTCCTGGTTCCCATGACGGTTTGTGTGAATTATAGATTGCAGAATTACATATATTATAGCATACTTCCTGCCCCAGAGCAGAAATAACGGTTTCTGCAGAGACAGAACAGGGATCAGCTCTTTCTCTTCTCATGTTTAAAGCACATTACACTGTTGGCATACATTTAAAATTCTGTAGCTTAAGCGGACGCTGCCATGAATACTGCAGAAAGCACCAGAACCCCATGAATTTCATTTGTACATAATTTTCTGCCAAAGTGGAGTTTATGCTAATGTCGAGTTTACGCGAGATACGTTTCTGCTTTAATTCTATCCCAATTTCTCCAGGTTTTCTCAAAGCTTCTTGAAAACATGTAAATTTGAGCTTCCCTTTAATGTGCCAAAGGGTGGAAAAGCCCAGGCTTATATGTTCAGCAGGTGCTATGAAATAACGCGTTGAAAGAAGGTTCTGCTGCTATCTGAACTGATGCAGTTGCTCTCTTGAACCCAGTAAAGCACTAATGTGTAGTCAATGTGGAAAAGTAAAACGTTATTCCAGCACATCACTGCAAGAGCGCTTGGCCACTGGCAAGAGCCACAGACCGTGCAAATATTCTCGTGAAAGATTTGGCTTTCTTTAGAAATTCAGCTTAACTGTAGGCACAATGGAGCTATTAGCCCCCAGTGGCCTTTAAATTCATTAAGCCTATAATCAGGGCTCTATCTGTATTCAGATGTTTTTGCTGGCTGATTATTGGCTGGATGGCTGTTTGATCCTCCCTGTCTGACTGAGGTTATCTGGTGGGATTTAAAAACAATTCAAAGGAAAAGAAAGTCTGCTCCAGGCAAAGACAAAGTATTAGTTTTAGTGCACTCTCCTTACTTTCCCTCTCCTCTTTTTTAACCAGCCCAACCAGTTTCTTCACTCCTCTTTTTCATGCCACTGCTCCGCTGATCTGGGCTGGGAACTTGCTCGTTTGCTGAGGCCTGCTCCGAGCTGGTGGCGCTCGTTCGTCCCTAATGTCGTCTTTTATCCTGGGCTTGTCTGGCCATATCCCTCAGCTTTAAACCAGCATCCCAACTGGACACGTTCATCCGTTCACGCTGTTCAAGTGCTTCGGGGCGCCTGCACTTGTCTTTGCAGAAAATGGCGACAGACAGCACAAGTGTTAGGAAAAGAGATGGTTTGTTCAGCTTGGATGAAACTCCAGCAGCACTTTAACTGTGGAAATTGTATTGCACGTCTAATTGAATTTAACACCGACTCTCTGCAAACACACTTTTTGAATCAAGCCTGGGTTCATCCGTGAAGCTTCTGATTAAAATCTGTCAAGGGCTGTGCAGGTGATTGATGCCAGAAATTATTGCTAAAATATCTCAAACCGAAGTTTTGTCAGGCTTTACGCGTCTACTTAAGACCTCTGGCTGTGTGTGAAATAACACTTTCACTTGGGAGTTCGGCTAAAGGGAAGCTTTTTAGTCAGTCTTATCACATAGTTGATAAGGTTTTCCTGAACAGGAAAACGTTTTAGTTGATTACTCGATGCAACACCATGATGCTCCGCTTTTAAATGAAACATTGGCGATTGGTTTGGAACAGGATGTAAAGTTTGGTTTGGTTGTATTTTGTGTTTTGCATCTTTATATTTTCAGTGTGCCTAATTTTCATCCAGAGGGGACAAAATGTTTATGAGATTACTTATTTGTTTGTCTGTATTTTGGGATTTTCTCCTCATTCCTGCTGTCAAACCTCACACGTCCTGACCACGCTCATCTCCTCTCCTCTACCAGATCGTGATTCTGACTCTCATCTTTTCTGCTGATTCCAGGTGGAGAAACTCTTGAACCTGAAGGATTCCAGTTAGATTGAATCAGTTAGAGTCTGTGCACTCCTAACCTATAGCCGAGACTTTAAAAACTAAATAAGCTTACATCTTGTGCTGGTTTTGAGGTGTTGAGTGTTGAATCAGAAAGTTTCAGAGATCATTCTGGTAATTACTTGGATTAGAAATGAAAAAAAGCTTTTAAATATTTAGAGTATTCTAGTAATGGGCAAATATCCACCATTCAGCAAACAGAAAATGCAGCATAAATCTGTAATTCAGATGTGGCTGCTGATGATGATAAAATTATTATAAAAAATAACAGTTGAAAATAAAAACGGATTTCCCAGTAAAGCTCACTGACCTATCAGGACCGCTGTTGTCAAAGTTTTCTTGCTGCTTGAATAAACATGTTTGCATGTTTTTATAGGAATGCTGCCTTGTTTTGGGAGTGAGAGCAGCTGTAAGCTAAGTCCGTTCTTGGCCTTGACTCAATCTGGAGAGGTCAGAGGATGTTTTTCATGTTTTAACCCTAGTGTTGGTGGAAGCACCAATGTTTTTCTCTCTGACTCTCTCGTTCCACTCCTGTTTAGCAGTCTCAGCATGTATTCTCCCCATTACATTTGCACTTTGAAATATACATTTTCTTGGCTTTAAACACACATTTAATGGGCCTGGTGTCAATCACCGCTACGTTTTGGTTACATTTCTCTTATCTCGCCTCTCCAGATGTGTGAGCTGGAAGAGAAGCTGGGAAATCACGAAGCGTCTGTACTACTTTTGGCACCAGTCTGGTGTCTTCCAATGTGATCTCCCCCAGAGGCAGCCGTAGCTCTGGTGGTGCTTTTTGACCAAAGCAACGCTCTGATTGGCTCAAGGGTTGTTCCCCACACGCCACTCAACTCTCCTGCATTAACCACTAATCTGGCAGCTGTCAGCCTCCGAGGTGGAAGCTGGAGCCACTTCAGTCCCCTGCTCTCCTCTGTATGGTTTTCCATGAGCTCGGGGCTCCCCAGAACGGGCCCATCTCACTCAACCAGCCGACATCAAACACCCATCGTTATTTTGCTACGACAACCAGTTGACGTCAGCCACCCGCAGGAAATTGGAAGCTGGTCGTGGAGTGAAAAAAACACTGTAATTTTCCTTAATGTGAAAAAAGCGGGAGACGAGTTGTGACTTTCTGTAGGAAGCGGGTGATGGGTGGCTGGGGAGGGATGTGGCGAAGTGTTTGGGGACGAGTGGATTGTTCGGAGACTATTGATGCAGCGTTTACAAAGACTCCTAATCTACACCTCATCTGCAATTCGAATCCCTTCAACCTCAAGTTGCTTTGGGCAAACTCTAAAGCAAACAAATGAAAATGATATGTTGGTTTTTTCTTTTCTTTTTTCCAAAGTTTGCCTCAGTGCTGGCTGATGGTTTGCGGCTAAATGAAGGCTAGCACCAGTTTCTGTCTGAAAAATGACGGCACACCAGATCGATTTCCACCGCCACTGAACCTGAGGGGCACATTTCTCTCACAAAAGAGAAAAACAGGCCTGAATATAAACGCGCGCACATACAAGCAACATGAAACACACATGCAGATGAATCGGTTGAAGCACTGGAAATACTGAACGACTTTTTTTTTTTACTCTTTACTTTTTTTTACTTTTACTTTACTTAGGAGAGATGGTTCTTTTTAGGTCAACTTCTTTCATCTCTGAGCCCTGGTGTTTGTCGTATGCTGATTTTTCGTCACTACACCTAAAGTTTTGCTATTCTTCAGCCACTTTTTCCTTTGGTTTGTTGGTAATTGAGTCCTGAAATGAGCTGCTTTCCTTTTATAGTGTACCAACTTTCTTTTACGGTCGCAGGACTTGAGAAGATAAAGCAGATGTGCTCAGTGTTTTCAAAAAGAAAACAAAAGTGTTTCATTAGCTGCACAGTGCTCCGCTGTGTTCTCCACTGAGCTGTTAAATCTGTCCATCAGGCAGCAGATGCTCAGCAGGAAGATCCAGGCTGATCCAGTTTTTCTGAACATTATTTGCAGAAAACATCTGCCTGCAGCCACCTGGTGAGAGCAATTAGACTAAACCTGAATGTTAGCTCTGGTGCTGTAGTTAGACAAAGAGAGGGAATATAAATGTGTGCGTACGTGTGTGTGTCTTTTGCAAAGTCTGTTTCAGGTGCCGTTGTTCCAGTTGTGTACTTACAGGCTGTGTTGCTGTCAGTGGAGGATGTCTTTCACATCATGCTAACTGACAGCCATCAGCCCTCGTGCTGATTTGAGGAGGTCACGTTCCCACAACTCTTATTCACTCCAGAGAGCAACGAGTGCACACATGAGTGCACCTAACATGGCAGCTTCCATTGGCAAATGGAGGTTTTGACCGTTTTACCTCCAGCTGTGAGCAAACTTGTGTATCTGCTTGCGAGTTTGAGAGAGGTCCTGTTTGATTACTGATTACAGCCCTCTTGTGTCCTCTGTCATGTCCGTGCACCCTCAGCAGCCTCCTCTGTCGGCTGTTTATAGACTCTGCTGGACACTCTGCTTCTTTGATGGCTGCCGGCTCTTCTATGGCCTAATTTTTCATCATCAGCAAACATTTTGACATTTCTCAACTCCTCCCTGTCACTCTTCTTTCTGTTTCAGCAGGACACAAAAAATGTCCCATTGTGATCTGAACGTGGGTCAGTGACAGCCTCGCTGAAATGCGTTTTGTTACCGGTATTTACTTTCACGTGAAGAATAAGGGATGATGTGCACTTCTGCTTATGCAAAGCTGCTGCTGAATAAATTAGATGGTGGATTAAAGATGTATCAGACGTATCAGCAAATGGGGATTTTTTTTTTTATTCGTAAATAATTGTATATTCTGTGCAGCTGTCTCTAGAAATGTCTATATTGATCCATAGATCCAGAACTGAAATACAAGAGTGAGTGTGTGCGGTGTGTGTGGAAGAGAGAGTGGGTGTATTTGTGTTTATATTGAGCGACAAACATTCACACTTTGCCTGGAGGAGGTGTATGATTGTGTCCCAGCAGGAAGACGTCCTCTCTCCCAGCTCCATGTCTAATTAACTTCATGCCTCATTGTGTGTGTTTGTGTGTCTCTGTGAGTGGCACGCATGTCTAGGCACGCCTACATGTTGTGCAAGTTTCCAAAAAAAGAGAGAGAGGGAATTATAGAAAATTTATATTAAATATTTGGTAAATATTTACATACAGCAAAAGAGTAAAAGGGTGCAGCAGAAGGTGGGAGGTGGAGAATTTAGCAGGAAGTAAGTGTGAGCGCTGTGATCAGCGAGGAGTGTGATCAGGATGAGAGAGTGAGTTTGAGAAAAGGGTGTGTGCGCTCTCCCACATTGATGCTGCAGAATAACTGCAAGTCTTATCAGTTTTTATCGGTGATCATTTGCATCTACAATTTTTTTATTATGTTCAACTTATAGTATATCTTCACGTTAAAAAATAATTAATTAGCTAAGATTGTGTCTGAATAAAACGTTTTTGCACGTGTGACACTGGTTAAACAAACCCATATCATGAGCCAAAACAAATGCTTTTCGTTGGTAAATGATGTCGCTTCATCTTGGATCATTTTGCCGACCTCTCGGGTCGGTTGCCAGGCTACTGTAGCGCACGTGAGTCCAACAGAAGTGGAGATTTACAGTGGCATAAAGTCTGCTCCAGATTACAGCTGTAACACATCCAGTTTGTCGGCTTAAATGTAGCAGGAGGGGAGAAACTTTCCCTTAACTGAGGCAGATATTTGCACATGTTGTGGGTCTGCTTGGGGGAACTGACCTGGTTATTTCTGTAAACGGCTCTGTTTACAGATACAAGGAGCTGGGGTGTTCATGCTGATTGCAGCGTTTGTGGTCATGCAGGCGGGAGGTCCATCGGTGCAGTCCGCACCCTGTGGGATCACATTGTCAGCATTTCTAACACACACACACACAGTAGCCCAGGTTTTACAGGAATAACAGATAACTCCAGGGAGATGTGGTGCACACAGATGGGTCTCCTGGGTCCATCCACATATTTATTAATCACAGAATCTGCAGCAGATCATCACAACATCGACACACTCTGTATAGGTCTCGGCTGGAATCTGTCCAGCTGTTTGCTGGGGCAGCAGTGCAGCTGTGCAGGCCAGCTGTGCACTCGTGTCAGCACGTAAACACTCTGAGTCCGTTCCAACTCAGCTGTTCTGAGCAGCGCGCATGAAATCAACTATGTGTCAGCAAACATGAATTCAAACAAAGCCAAAAGTTGCATTAGGGTCGAATAAACACTTTTTGGATAGGAAAGTGCTGCTTTCATATTGTTAGAAATGTGCTGTCACAGGTTTTCTGGGGATGACATCATACACAACAACAAACATAACAACAGCGTTAGTCATGGTGACGTTATACTGTGTGTTTTGTTGCTTCTTCAGTTATTTTCTTGAAGAGGAACTTGGCATTGACATCTTCCAACACTCTTAATTATTCTGCATCCTTCACTCACTCTGTGCTGTCTGAGCACATAATAGCATAATCAGCCTGTGCGGATTATTGTGAGTTTATTCTGTCACTCAGGAGAGGCGAATTAGCTTTAAATCTACCAGCAAACTCTCAAGGTTTTGGAGAAATGATGGAGAATAAACAAGTCATTACTACGGCTAAATTACAGCTGAAATGTCTTTACATTTGTCACAAAAGCTGCCACAGCAGAGTCAGCCTGCTTCTAGCCCCACTGCTGCCTCGTCAAGAGCAGAGAGTGAGACAGATTTGCAGGAATGTAAAGACAAAGGAGTCACTATGATAGAAGAAGTGGACGTCGGACGAGTGGGATGCTGTCGGGTGGACAGCTGGCGCTTGTGGAAAGCATAGAAAATATATGCACGTCTCTCAAGACCACAGCTGCAGCTGCAGTTCTGCTTTCGCAACTCTTACATGCAGAAGTATTCATTTAGCGGCGCTGATTGCAAATGTAGCAGCGAGATGAGCATCTGCACGTGCGCTAAGCACAATCATTAGCATTAGCAGAGAGGCAGCATGGTCGCAGTTGATGTGACAAAGATAATTCCGCTCCACAGTGGGCAGTATTTTGGTTCCGTGCAGGGATCATGTGGAGGCGGTGTTGTGTTTTTGTTAGCCTATTTACTGGCGACCGCCCAACTGGCCTTCTGGGCTCTAGGTGGAATGTTGTGGAGAGGCCCTGGAGCGAGGCCATTCCCACCACACTGCACCCTCTGTCTCCTCATTACGCTGGGAGCCAACCAAGGCCGGGACGGCACGGTCAGCGAGGATGCGTAAGAGAGGGCCAGTGTGTTGCTACATACTGAGCGCCAAAACCCTCATCCTACTAGCAAAGTGAGGACATGTTTGTGAAATGGGGACATTCTGGCTGGTCCTCGGGTTAAGACTTGGTTTTAAGGTTGGGGTTTGAATTGAGTTTAAGTTATCTATCTCAAATACTGTACAGTTGTCTAAACAAAATGTTCAAAATAAAAAAAGAAGGGCCAGAAGATGTTTCCTTAAAGAAGCCGAAACGTTGAGCAGGAGCAGACTCAGTGTAGACGGCCTCCTGCTGCGACAGGGAGAGGGGGACCGGTAGAGACAGTAAGACGGAGCAGGTGGATCCAGGCAGGGTCATGGAGAAGGCTCAGGATCCAGCAGCAGTACCAGGCCTCGGTGGAGTGGGGGTAGGAGGTCCAGCAACATGCTCCGGAAGAGCTGTGAAAAGATGGAGCACAAGAGCTCCGGGGGAGAGGACGAGTTAGTGCTGAACTGGACTAGACTAGACTAATCAACAATCATAAAAACTGTAATCACAAGGAAGCTTTAACCTGTATTTCAAGTTTATTGTAATAAAAAAAGCAGCACATATTGGAACACTGAATTAAAACCTCATCAGTCACAATAAACCTGTAGTTTGGCAGCATTCTTGCCTTTTTTCGACAGAGCGGTTAACGGGAACAGACTCTGCCTCTTATCCACCTGAAAGATTCCAGCAATGTAAAAATACACCAATATCTTTAAAATGGACTAAATTACACTTGAATTCTGTTCTCGTTTTTTGTGCCTGTGTGGTAAAGAAAAAGTCTGGTTTGTAACCTAAATCTGTTGCTTTTCGAAGCAAGTCTTCTCTCAGAGGTGAGACCAGGAGCAGATGGTAATATTAGCACCAGCCTCAGCCTCTGGCATCCAGGGAAGCGACCCTTCGCCATCCTCCAGCGCAGGGAACAGTCAGACAGAACTCCAAATGCAGACTGATTATAGCAGGGAGCTGGTTTACCAACCTTTACTGGTTTTCCTGCTCCGGTGATTCTGTTGGTTTCTTGGGCAGGCAAACGTAAAAGATGGAAGTTTGTTTCGGGTGGCATTTAAGTTCTCGTAAAAGCAAAAGCTGGTCTGTAAGTGTTGATTTAAAAAAAACATTTATTTGTCCTTTTCTAAACTACCTTTCCATTGGTCAGTTTTTTGTAGTTTTAACCCCCACGGTCAAAAAAACAGACGATGTTTAGCAACCTGATTGCTCTGTCCCAGTGTCCAGTTGCTTTTGGAACTCGGTGTAGTGTTATTTTGAGTGTGTAAATTGCTCCAATAATGTTGTTTTTAGATTTTGTCAGTGGAAATTCAGGCAGCAGTAAAGAATGTTTTTCCACTTGCTTACTTAAAGTATGTGTTCCATCTCTTAAAACGTGTTAGCAAGCTGTTCTTCCCCAACGCTCTCTTTTTGCTGCCACTACTACAGATTCACCAAACATTTTTCTCCCACAAGGTCAGATTGGGATGTTTTACAGACACTTCCTGTCTCAATAGCATGTTTTGGTGTTACCAGCTCGCAACTGTATCTTAGCCAACAACAAAACCTAATCCTCATCACACTAATCCTTCCATGTAGCATTTGGCAAATGCACAGACTTATCTTCATCATCTTCGTCTCTTTACTAATCTCATATTAATGACCAGTGTACATGGATGATTTTGAGTACAATACTTGGATAGGGATGTTCCACATATCCAACATACTTGATACTTTACTAGAATAAACTACGGTAAATGTTTCCTTCATCATCAGCTGAAGATTCCATTAAAAGAAATGCATAAAGTTATTCACCAGAGTAATTTTTCCAATCAATTCTCAGCCCAACTCATATTTGAGACCTGTGCCTACCACAGCTAACCTCCACCAGAGTAACATGCCAGCTTTTATTAACAGAACCCACGGAGCCATAAATGATGACAGACGAGAGCAGGGATTACCGTGACGGAGGTCCCCCACCCAGAATTACATAAGCAGTGAAAATAAGACACCCAACACACATAAACATGGCAGACATTCACTAGGAATCCCACAGACCTCAGCCCTGTAAATGCCTGTGTGTGTGTGTGTGTGTGTGTGTGTGTGTCCTGGTTCACCTTTCTAATGATTTCTGCTCTTTTTAATCTATAACGAGCTCATACCAGGGGCCAGAATGACAAGAATAAATCCAGAGTGAAAGAGGGGGAGGAGAAAATAGGTTTCAAAATTGGGTGGATGTCAAATTTTGCATACAGCAACATACTACAAACACGTGATATAAAGGATCTGGTTATTATGGAATTAGGACACTGCCTCGGTGTGGAACGTTCCATCATGACCACCGTGAGGAGATAGAGTGGGAGCAGGCAGAGGGCTGTCGGCTGGCTTTGGCTGGTGGCTCATCTGGTGCCTTTGGTTTCATGTATTGGTTCCAAGCACAAACATCAGCGTGCAGGACTTTGCACTTTGAGCTCCATATGTACACGTCTTTCTTGTTGGGACATTACAAACAGAACATGAGCACACAACATGTACATAATATTATCCATGAAAATAATTTAAACCATTAACCACACGACAAGCCCCCGCATGAAAGAATGGGGGGGCAGTATGAATATTCTCTGAAGGCGCTTTCACACATGATTCTGTTGTTGTTATTGCTTCTGTCCACAGAGAAACAATGAAAGATTGAAGTTTAGAAAACACACCATGCAGAGGCCTCGGAAATACGTGTCGCACTATGTTAAAAAACACCACTCTGTGCGCATGGTTTTTGTAGGCGATTCAGTTGGTAATTTATGTATTTAATCATGGGGCCGACACCAGGGAAGAGTCTTACTTCTTTCTGCTTTACCTCTTTCAGAGTCTCTCCAATAAATCAGTGAAATCACCCGCAACACTTGGAACTGCCAGTTGAAGCACACACCTGACATATGCATATGCAGATTTTCTCCACACACGTGCACGTCTATTCATGTGTGACTCCCCAGGGTGGTGTCAGGGTTCGTGACTGATGATGGCGGCGGCGTCAGCGCTATAAAACAAAAGGCCGCGGTGCAGATGAGCTGCCAGACGGTCGTCCTGTGATGGATTTCACCACAGCAGCAGCTTGCAGCTGAATCGCAGCATTTAGTCCGCCTTTCTTCCCTTTAATTCGTCTGCTTCCCGACTCTCTCTGCCGCCATCACTGAAGGCTTTATTTGTCTTTTGTTTTACGCCACTCTGCTGTCGCTGTGAGATTTATCCTCACCCTTCCCGTCGCCTCTTTACAATTCTCTGTGCCCTTCAGGCGTCTTCGGCGTAGAATGACTCGTGCTATTGTCCTCATGAAGGTGCGCATCTGTTTTTTACTCGATCCTTCGCCATCTACGTTGTCCATAACCTCCCCTCCACTTGTCTGTGCACGTCTGCAGTAGCCAGAGGTGAAAAGGTTAACCGTAGCTCCACTGCACTTTTTTCATAGTTTGCCTAGTCCTGCTACTTGTACTCAGGTGTATATTACAATATGTAATTTCACACATTTCACACGCTTCACACACTGAGAACATGACCAAGGAATAAATATCACCTACAGTTGCAAAAGGATGCTCTAGGCTTGTAACAACTACCCGTATGTGCTACTCCTGTAAAAAAATTATTTAAACAATAATTTAAAGACAACTGAGAAAGACTGAACATGAATGACCCCAAAAGAAAATCCTCCTCACCCAGGATGAAGAATTTAGTGGATTCCGTAATGTGGAATGAGATGGATATTTCGCTAAACTTGCTAAGTAATAACTAGCTGTTGGAATCAGAAGCTTGTTATGTTATTTCTGCCTTTTCCTTTGTAGACCCCCATGATGTTCTTTACGCTATTGTGTAACTGGAAATCATCATACCTGACACCTATTCCGCCTGTTTACCTAGAACCTATTGTAGTTATTATAACTGGCCTTTCCAGTTATAATGAAATGTCTATTCCTAATCTTGGATTTTGTAAAATACATTTCCCAAAAGAAATGCAACCTATAGTCCTGTGCGACTTACATATATGTTTTTTTTTCTCCTGAGTGGTGCTTTTTTTGGACTGATGTGACTTATACCTCCAGGAGGAAATCAGCAGGCTGCCAATTGCAGATAGCATCAGATGAAATGTCACAGGTCAACCGTGATGCCTGATTCAGCTCCATCACCGCCGGACAGATATCAGGATGGAGTCAGCACATCCTTGGCTCCACAGACCTGCTGTGCTTTCACCATTTCACCATTCCGGACATTTCCATGTCTCTTTCGTGCAGCTTTCCAAAATTCGTTGCAGCAATCCTAACAACTTGCTTGATCTCTGCATTTACATTTAATTTGAGTGTTGTCAGATAAAGACTAATGCATTGCTTCACACTATTAAAGTACACTAAACTAAAAAAAAAAAAAAAACAAAAAAAAAACAACTACTTTTCATATAAAGTTTGAAGCTAAATGATGAATAGAGTGGCTTTTTTGACAGGTGGGACCATTTCACTGGCTGGTTTATGCAGTATCTTTAAACTACGGTCCAAACTGAAGTCCCTGAATGCAACTCACGGCAGACTCCGGCGGGATAGCAGCTAATCTCTGGTGACATAACGTGTATTATTAAAGAAGGGACGAAGGCGAGAGCTACAGTTCAGTCTGCAGACTTATTTGTGTTAGTGTTGTGTGCTTTGGGGCACGCTGAGGCATGGCCTTCATGTTAACACAGGAGCTATTCAGGGCTTTGTGCAGCTGTGAGCGTTAGCTTTTATGAATCCTACACAGAGACGATGCTGCACTCTTTGCAAACTTTCCCTCTTACGTCCTTCTCTTCTGTTTGACTTCTAAAGGAGCCGCCACATGACAGCGATACCGACTGTAGCCCCACCTGTGTTTGGGTGTTAGCCCCCTCTTATTAGCGCAGCTGCTTGTCTATATGTAGCAGTGTTTGTTCACATCTAAAATAGCTTTAATGGCTGTGAGGTTGGCTTCAGGTTGCCCCTGATGTATTTTGTGTTATTGTCTAGTCAGTTTGGGGCTGTTAGATGGTCCAATAAAGTTTTTTTTTTTTAACTTTCTATAATTGCATGATCCTTTCTGATTGCTCCCACCAGTTGATGATGATATGGAAGCCCGTCATGAGGGGGAGGTAACTGGTATTGATGTGTTTCCCCTCCGCTCGCCCCTCCGCTCTTTCCTACAATCATTCCAGTAATTAGGCTCCATCTCCACATCGTGATTGGACCTCATGGATAGTGAAAATGCACACACACACACACACACACACGCACACATATTTTTCACTTCTACCAGCTGATATTTTTGCTGCAGTCACTGAGGTTTTAATTGTTTTTTTCCTACAAATCCTCAAATGAGGAGTGAACACACACTGGTGCTGAATGAACTGGTTATTGTGGGCTGCATGGGTTTAAGAACTGGTTATACTGGGACAGGCAAATTAAATGAACTTTTATAATCGAGCAGAATGGTAAAATGGTCTGGTTATAAAAGGGTTAGGGTTAGGGTTAGGGTTAGGGTTAGGGGTTAGGGTTAGGGTTAGACAAGTTGTTGGGGTTCTTGTTCACAGTTGTGTTTTTGTTGTTTTTTTACAGTTGTGTTAAAATAAAATAATGTGCAGTAAAATTACAAAAGTTATCTGAGTTACCTTTATTAGTATAGGACAGGACAGACAAGCAGACTGAGGACAGCGATAACACATTATCCTGCATTTTCAACACAAACAGAACAGCATAAAATAGAATCCTTTTCATACTTTTCTCTCGCTTTCCTTGCTAATGTTTGAGATCCAGTAAATCAGATAAAAGTTATTCACCAAGTAATCATCTACAGAACCTCGTTGCTCCGTGGACTCGCCCTAGACTAGAGTTACTGTTGCAGCGTATGAATAAATTTGAAATACGAGCTCAATCTGAGATACGGTGTTAGATAACAGCCACACAAGGGCGTGGCTCTCTCTGACCTTTTGGATAAAAATGTCATCCCTTTAT
>CAAE01015029.1:131426-163764 GCA_000180735.1 Tetraodon nigroviridis | reverse complement strand
CTCCCCTGATCTCTGTTGTGTTTGGTAATGAATGCGACAGGTAATGGAGGCATGGCAGAAAAACCTGATTGCCTCCTAGGAATGGTGGATAGCATTCTCTAACACACACACACACACACACACACACACACACACACACACAGTCACACACACTCAGTGACGAATAAGACACTATATCACACTGTTGTTGTGTACAGAACCTGTTTTTTCTGCAGTTTGACTTCAAGTACTTTGAATCTCTTGTGCACACACAAAGAATCCGCTGCAGCAGCGGCATCTGCGTGTGTGTGTGTGTGTGTGTGTGTGTGTGTGTGTGTGTGTGTGTGTGTGTGTGTGTGTGTGTGTGTGACAGCGTTGTTGTTTCCCTAATGTCCCTGATTTACAGGGATATTATGAATTAACACAAAATGATAAAACTCTTCAACAACAGGAGAGGGAAGAAAGCGGAGGCCTCCCTTCTTCTTTTCTCTGTCATTTATCCAGGCTTTCTGTTTTTCATCTCCTTCTAAGGTAGTTTGCTGTGAAAAGGAAATAAAATAGGTGTGATCATGATAAATCTCAGCAGGTGTTTAAATTATCCTGGTCCCATTTGTGCTGTTCAGAGTGTTAACGAGCATTCATGGAAAGAGGGGAAAGTGTGAGCTGCAGCTAAAGACTACGCTCCAGGTCCTCTTGTTTCAAAGGTGAGGTGAAGCAGCTCAGGCCAGAAGACAACTTAGGAAACAGGAAAAACTGTTTTTTGGAGCTTTCCATTCACCAACAGTAAAGGATTTTTCTACATGAGGAAGACAAAACGTTGTGGCAGAAAATCCATCAGCGAGTGTTCATGAGGCAGCAGGATGGTGGCCCCCTCAGACCTGCAGATCTCCTGCATGTAGGAACGCTGGGACAGACCCACGTCTGCTACGCCCTCCCGTAGAGCCCACGTGACTCTGGGCCTCTCAGATGGGAAATGTGTTGGTGTCTGCATGTTGCAGCTTCTGGGGAGGTGCAGAGAATAGAAATAAAGCACAAACACACACACCAAAGCAAAGATTTGAGGCTTTGAAACATGTGTCCAGTGAGTTTTTAAGGTCTTCTGAGACATTGCTTCAATAAAACATTGGAGCCTTTGCAGGTTTTCATGCACAGCCAAACTAAAAATGTATCTGCAGTGCCTTTGAGCTTTGACATCGTGCTGGTGAACGCTCACTGGTCTCCACTGGCATGCCAGCTGTTGCTTTGCATTCTGGGATTTGCATCAGTAACGTGCCTGATCGATGCCAGCGGGCACAGACGTGCTGTAACGACGCTGTGGTGGCTTCAGGTTACTGAAAATGAGCCTGAATATTTGAAGAATTCTGAATGTAAGCTGAAGGTTTGGGGTTCGACCGCCCTCTAATCCTCCCCATGTGGGTCACACTCACACTGAAGGTTCTTCCCTTTAAAGGTCTGCAGGAAGAAAAGATGAACTAGAAACATACAGATTATCCCTCTTCCTCTGGGGTAGAGTTCAGCCTTTCACCGCAGGACCTTTTAAGAAGTCCTTTTAAGACCTGAATATTACAGTTTCTATTTAGGCTGTTTTATGACTTCCGGATCCTCTGCGAAGTCGCGTTCGCTGTCGTTTTTCTGCTCGTGTCTCTGGATCTTTTCAGTGTCACACTGTCTCGCAAACTGTCCGTCTCCTTCTTTGAAATTCATCTATCTTTTCTCCTTTGGGGATTATCTCTAATCATCATGTAAATATTCTGTCAGATTTCAGTCAAACGTTGTGACTTTTATCCTGATCAGACCTCAGACCATCAGAGTCTCTTCACTTTTTTGACATATCTGAGGACAGATGGAGAAAAACAGCTGCTGAACCAGATAACGCAAGTAGAGAGGATGGACGTGCATGTTTGGAGAGCAAACAGGTGGAGGTTCTTCAGAAACCAGTCATTCGTAATGACAAACCTGAACATTTCAATCTGATCCAAGCGAAACAATTAGAGCAGAGCAGGAGAAAATGTCCAGGTGCTGACGGAGGGGAAAACGAGTGAGATGGCGAAGAGATAGAGCTTATCTGCCCATCTGCCATGAGGACAGGTCAGTAAGAAGTGTGTGTGTTTGTGAGCGAGAGAGAGAGGGAGAGAGAGAGCTGGAGAGAGACTTCACATCTGGATACACCCGTGTGGGTCCGCATGAAAACACCAGTCCAGTTTTCCTCAGATTACTAAACAAGAAGAGGGGAAAACAGAAATAAGAAGAATACATGGATGAACCCCCCCACCACGCACACACATACACACACACAAACACACACACACACACACACACACACACACACACACACACACAGATGAGAGCGAGGACACACTCCCTCCACCTCTCCCTTTCACTCTCTTCCATGGCTGTGATACAGTCGATCTCTTTACAGTGAAATCTAATCTGCCCGATTAGCCTCCTGCCTTTCGCTCCATTTACACTTTGTGCTCTCATTTTCTCCACCTTTTCTACATCCCTCACGACAAAACGCAGCAACACTGTTTCTCTTTCTCCGTCTGTGTGTACGGCGTTTCGCCTGTGGACAGAACTGACCTTCTCTCCTCATCACTGGAGGCGGCTGCAGCTGGTCCTGCTAACATTTCCTACATTTCTCTCTTTTTATTTATTTGAATGATTCCATCTCTTTTTTTGCTCGCTCTTTCTCCCTCTGTCTACACACACACTGATTCTTGCTGGAATACTAAAAACAGAAATGTTTGACATAAATCAAGAAACCTTTAGGATGATTACGGGGAAATGAGCAGAGGAGCAGCTCTCTTCTGATCAATAAACGGCTCGTGAGAATGAGAAAGAGACAGTAGTGTGTTAGCGCCATGACGGCTAATCCATAGCCCAGGACTGCCACACTACCACCCTCCTCTCCTCCTTCCTGCTTCCTCTCATCCTCCAATCTCCACTTTCAGGTCAATAGTCATTAAACAGTCAAGGCTTGGTAGGCGTGAGCGCACGTGAAGCAAGAAGACGAAGCTAAGAGTGCCGTTGCTGGGGGGTTGTTGTTGTTTTGCTTTGTTTGTTTTTTGTTTGTTTTTTTTTTTTTTTTCAGAAATAAGGACACACTCTGAGAGTTGTAAAAGAGAAATATGACCCAGGGTTGGGAGAGAGAAGCTGACGGGGAACTGCGCGCATAAACCAGACAGCATAGACCACACACACACACACACACACGCACACACACACACACACACGCACACACAGGTGCACGTTTAGTGATTCAGAAGGCTGCCAACAGGCCAGGAACCTCGACATGGAGACACTGACCCCCGCTGTCCCTGTGTGGGAGGCTGCTCCATCTCACGCTCACATATAACTGGTACACACCAGGGTACAGCAGCCATCTGTGGGTGTGGGTGTGTGTGTGTGTGTGTGTGTGGGTGTGTTTTTGGGCCCTGTGTGTCCTAACTACCAACCGATTGTCCGTCTTGATATACAACCGTTTTTCCTAATGAGACTAAGATTGTAAGAAACTTGACAACTGGCAACACACATCTGGACGAGAGCTGCGGTGTGTGAACAACAAGCGCACACCTCTGTTGGTGTGAGCCTTTGGATCAGATGAACCGGTCTTCAGACGCTGCTGAGCGTCAGGAAGTTTTTACAGAACAACACCAGGATAATTACGAGGGCCCCACAGCTGATTTCGACTGGTGTTTATCTAAAGTGACACTGAGCCCCAAACTGCTTCAGATGCTGCGTCTTTGGGGTGATTAGCGGATCCCCGGTGAGCCAGTCGCTGCACCAGTCTACGAGCGTGAGCCAGAATTTAGAACTGCAGCCTGTCTGGGCGGATAATATGAATAGAAACAAAGATGCTGTTAGACATTTCACCAGCCTGAAACAGAAAAGGCCGTGCAGATTTGGACCAAATTACTGTAATTAGTGCGCGTAAGGAAATATGCGCATGTAAAGATGTGTTTCATCCTGGTTTTAATTTTGTCCTAAAAACTGATTTCTCAAGGTTTTTATTTCAAGTTTGCTTGTTCTTTCTGGGTTTCAGATTAGGTCAACTGAATGCCCCCTGGTGTGTGTGTGTGTGTGTGTGTGTGTCCTGTAGTGG
Source organism: Tetraodon nigroviridis (assembly GCA_000180735.1). Taxonomy (NCBI): domain Eukaryota; kingdom Metazoa; phylum Chordata; class Actinopteri; order Tetraodontiformes; family Tetraodontidae; genus Tetraodon; species Tetraodon nigroviridis. The sequence continues at coordinate 159,683 of CAAE01015029.1, read as the reverse complement.
ACCAAAGATCTGTTCACAATGTACTGCTGCCTCCTACTGGGGGACCCCAGTATCCCCACCAATGTTGAAATGGATGGAGGGATGGATGGATGGATGATGATAATCATCATTTGCTCATGGCTATTTTTTATATTTTTCCACAGAATAATCCGTATTGACTGATCATAAAAACCCAACTGAGTCATGTGACCTTATTTATTTTGCTGTCATACACTCAGGTTGCTGCGATGCGACAACGTGGATGTGCATTCGGGGTCCGTGCGCGATATAAAGCAGCGTGCGTGCAGAAGAACACAATGAGTCACTCTGATTTGGCCACTTTTACCTGCCAGCATCCAGTCACAGACGCTGTGACTCAGTCCAACATGCCAACGTGCTTCTATTACTGCGACTGTGCTAAACAGCGTTTAGCACTCCTTTTACCCAAAGCAGGTAATGCACTTTCAGCTAAATATCTATTTCTGTGTATAATGATCAGTGCCCGCCTGTATACGTCCTTGGAGCTGAAGGGCTTTAACACATGGGAGGTCTGTTTGAGATGAGAGGAGAGGCTTCTCCATCCTGCTGCTGGTTTAAAGGAAAGGGCAGCCGAGGATAGAGATGCTGAGCAGAGCAAAAGGAAGGAGCATGGTGGTGAGGGGAGCCGCAGCCACACAGCAGGCCTCTTTTGTTGGAAACAAAGTGCTGCTAAATGATTAACCTGTTCCTGCATTAAAGTACATACCCTCATTAAAGAAAAGGAGCCGGCAGACTGAGACTCCTGATCACAGACGGAGCAGCTCGCTGACAGACGCGCACGTGCTTCACGCACGGCCGCTCAGCCAGTTAACACACACAGATGCACACGCACGAACACACAAACAGCAAAGGAAAGTGGGTCATGCTAACTAGATCAGTCTCACTGCAGTTGTGGCATGCAGGAATCCCACTGGTTCACAACACACAAAAACACATTTGCATCCACAATGTGCGCACAAAAAAGGTCTCCCAAAGCCTAGAGACTCGCCACGGTCAACCGTGTCTGAAGCGTTTAGTCGCTCGAGTCTCACACTTTAGACATCAACACACTAGTTCCTTCATCATCAGCTCAGAGTAACGTCAGAAAATAATATCACTCAAGAAACAACTACATCCAAACGCCTTTGAGTAGATATTTGTGGTATGGTTGCTGCAAGCGGAAGGCCATGAAAACAGAAGAAGGAATAGGAAAATAAATAAATAAATGGAGCACATTTACATCTACACGAATGAATGAATGAATGAATGAATTTGGTTTTATTAATATAATGCTTTTTACATTAAAAATTGTCTCTAGGTGCTTTACAGAGACAGAAACAGGCCTCAGGTGAGGACAGTGGCAGGGAAAAGCTCCCTTTTAACAGGAGGAAACCTTGAGCAGGACCAGGCTTGTGAGGAGGTTTTTGAACTCTGTGCTGGAGGTTGTTGCAGACTCATTCCTCATCCCAAGTCGAGGCTCTTTCCACAGGTGAGGGACGCCAAACAAAGCTGCCTTTTAGTCCCTGCTGTCAGCGTCCGTGTGGGTTCTGACCCGGTCACGATGCAAACACCGGTACCGGGGTTAGCTGGCGCTGTCTGAGAACCAGAGGAGCGGCGCCAACAGCAAAAGCTCAGCTCTGCTCATCAGAGGAGAGAGGAGGCCTGCGGCTCGTCACTCAGAGGGTGAAATAAATGACTCAGCGGCAGGGTGATGAACGGCAGCCATATTTTACACCGCCGTTCCCTCTGCAAATAAACAAAACGCCGGGTGCAGAAATGACGGGCGTGAGATGAGAAAAGAGGAGGTGATGTGATGATGGGACTAAGTCTTCCAGAAGAGGAGCTGGTTTGTCTCCCCGTCTGTTCTTCCTGCTTCTCAGCGAGGCCGTTACGCAGCTCGTTCCCTGGCGTTCCACTCAGATGGAGGCGGGAACTGGTGCGTAGGTTTCCAGGGAAATATGAGCTGGCCGAGGCGACGCACAGAGGCAGCCCAGGGGAGCACAGCACGCTTTAGATTTCTGCCTTTGGCACAGGTTCAGGGCCTCCTGTCTGCAGCAGGAATCAATAAGAGGGAAGAGAGGAAGAGGGTTTACTTAAGAGCTGAGTGATGGATGGGGGAATCTGCAGCAGAGGGATGGAAAAACAAAAGTCCACAATTTTTTCTGTCTGACAGAGGTTAAACATTAAGAATAATTTATGTTTACCAGAACTAATATTTCATTTTGAAGTTCAATTTAAATAATTATCATGTGATATAGCTGTATATGCTCTTAGAACTGTAGTTGTCTTTGGTGTCGAGCACAAAACCAGATGAAATATTTTCGAACCTATTTCCACGTCTCCCAGCAAACAGTTGACATCTCTACCACGCAGCCGGGGTATGTTTGCTTTGTTAGCCAGAACAAGATCTGATGGAATTTGACAGAACTGGTTTGGAGGATGTAAAATGGGCCTGTGCCTGGCTCAAAGGCAGCAGGAAAAGTCTTGTTTGATACAGAATCTGTGAAAAGCCTACGCATACATCAGCGGTGCTGTAAATCCATCAGTTTGGAGAGATCGGCTCAACCGGACTCTCCTCTGTTTTCCCTCCCACTGAAAAATTTATTGAAAGTATTTTTTCTTCTTTTGCCCCACAGAATAAGCTCTGTCGTTGGATATGATTCCAGCCTTATCACAGTCTTAAGCTCTGACTTCCTACAGCTGCTCTGTACCCTTCTCCATCTCCCTTCTCCACTTCTCCACTTCTCCACTGCTTTGCTTGATGAGCCCACTTCATCACTGCACTTTTGATTCATTTTCTGGTTTTTTTTCCACTCTAACTCTAACTCTAAATGAATCAATCTAGCATTATCTTATAAACCCTAAAGTCAGCATGAATTTGTACTAATCATTTCCTTTTTTTGACAGGTTTGATTACCAGGAGCTCCTCCACAACTCTACATTTTGTCTGGTGCCACGTGGTCGACGTCTGGGCTCCTTTCGCTTCTTGGAGTCACTACAGGTGAATGCCATCATCATAACCATCCGGTTTGGCCAGTAAATGTGCAAATTAGTTTGATTGAATTCCTTTTACCCGCTTCAAACGCAGTAGAAATGAGCTCTATTAGAGAGCGCTAAAACAATGGCGCCGCATACGTCACTCATCAGTATAGATTGTTAGTGTCTAATTGTTATTGTATTAACAGCTGGAAAATAAGTTTCTTTTTGCTGTGGGACCACTATTGCTCACCCATCATGACCCTGACAACTTCAAAGTTTATTAGTTGAATTGTCTGATTATGTTGGCAGCCAATGTGACGAAACCACACCCAAACAACCTGTCGAGCACGAGCTGATGCTCTTTTTTCACTTATCTTCACTCTGTGAATCTGTGTAAGAAAACTAGAATGGGTAAAAAGCCTTTTTAGACATTTTCCCTTTCCAGTTTATCAAAAAATTAATTAGAAACACCACTGACTGCCACGAGACTACACAAAGGAATTATTATATTCTAAACTATCACATATTTTACGCAGCTGCTCCTATATTTTCTTTACCTAAGGGCAACAGTGCAACAAATATTTGAGGTTGAACTTTTGTCAAACTAACTGGTGAAATAGCAACTGCAGCTGATTAGATGTGATCTGAGAAACATCATTTATACTGTCACCACCCCAGGGACTTCAGTTAGACCCTCTCTGTGCTGACATGTTTAGTTTCTGTCAGGGCCACATTTATTATCGTTACAGGTCTGTTTATCGTACTGAGCTCACAGTCGCTTTCTGGTTTGAAAATTAGACGCCATTCACTAAAAGCTCATTGTTTTCAGGCTTTAGCCATCGTGTAAACACAGCGTCTGGTTATAAAAAGCATGTCAACCTGTAATGTGACATCCATCATGACCACGCCAACTCAATTCATCCTCATTTTGCCTTACAGTTAGAACACTGAATGTTTTCAGTCAGGTCCAAAAACCTTCATCCATGATTGGAATTATGGTATTATATCATATTAATTCAAAACACAGCTTTTGAACCGAGTGATTGTGATGTATTTTCTTAGTTCCCGTTCGTTACCCTGACGCTTGCACAAACAAACAACCAGAGTCTCCGGTGTGACTTTACAGCGACGCTCAAAGCATCATCACTTACCTCTGTGTAACACGCTTGCTCGATTGCTCACTTCCATTAAACAGCAGCGAGGCATCCAATAGTGTCCAGTCAGCAAGGATGAGCAGAGGATGCGGAGTGTTTCTGCTGCAGCACTGTGGTTAATGTGGTTGAAACCTAATGGGCACACACACGCACACACACAATACAAAGGCTCGATTTGCTAGAATGCCGTGCGTTTAAACCCAAAGTGGGCCCATTACCACAGGCTGAGGCTCATACGTTGCATTTTAGATCAGAACAGAACAAACAGGACCCAGAGTCAGTTGGGAGAAGCGATAGTTTAAATGTGTGTGGCTCTCTCTGCCACCCAAGTGGAGTCTCCCACCCGCACGGGATGCTGTAGCTGCTGGGGTTGTTTTTTGGTCCTCGGAATGCTCCAGCATCTGTTGGCTGCACTGTTTGACTGCGTCAGAGCGCCAACAGGCAGCCACGGGCCCCCTCTCCTGCTGCTGTCTGTTTGTACTTCCAAAGTCCTAACAGCAACCTTCTGATTTGATTTTAAGCTCTTTTTAAGACTTCTCTTGAACGACTTGTAATTTTTTTGTTTACTTTGGTGCCAGCCATCCCACAAAATAACTGGCAGTTGTCAGTGTGGTAACAATCACACTGCCAATTTTCCAATATACACATTCGCACACTCACCACCACACACAGTTAATCAAAGCTTCCCTGTTTGCATCTACCAATCCAAGCAAACCAGGATTAGCTGCAAATATCAGCCTCCCTTTAGCCAGGGTGGCCACCAAATGTTTGAAAGGGCCTCTGCTCTGGGGACCAGCCTCAGACTGCCTTTCAGCGTGGGGGCCCGGAGATGGTCACGGTGGAGGTCTTGGAGTGACCTTGTGGTAACCTCTAGATAATTCTGATGCTGGCGTGTCCTTCAGCGGGTCTATTCTCAGATAGAATGGAGGGCCCCTCCCCTGTGGGATGGGGAGTCTTTGATGTGCTGTTCTCTGGTGGCTTAATTAAGCAAAAAAAAAAGAAAAACTGGGAAGAAAATAACAGCTGGACTCAACACTGCGCCTAACATGAAGGTAAACGAGAGAGGGTGGGAGGGAATGAGAATGCACTGATGAGAATAAAAATAAACAACACGAATCAGTCAATCAGTGTGGGACAAACATTAAAAATCTGCCTGAATAAAGCAGAGCTCTACCTTCTCCAGCTCTACCTTCTCTGATCCTAACTATTCCTGTAACAACCCGTCTGAGTGACGGCCTTTGACCTTCTCCAGGGTGATGAAGAAACAGATGAGAGGTGTTAGTCCTGATTCCAGCCACTCTCGGCGGTATGGCAGAGAGACCAAGGAGCAGGTGCTAACATGAGCTGAACCTCCACTGCCTGATGCTCCTGTTACAGAAGCAACCAGACTGCAGCCGATCTCATTAAAAGTGTTGGATGTGCAGCATCTTCAGGGTTCTCTGCAGCTCGTTTATCACTGCCGCCGTCTCCAGGCTTCCTCAAGCTTATTACTGTTGGTGTGCGCGTGTGTGTGTGCGTGTGTGTGTGTGTGTGTGAACAGGCAGCGTGTATCCCAGTGCTGCTGAGTAACGGATGGGAGCTGCCCTTCTCTGACGTCATACAGTGGAACCAGGCGGTCATTGAGGGAGACGAAAGATTATTACTACAGGTAGGATCCACAGAGGTTTGACTGCTGTTTGGGTAGAATGTTACTGATGACTGCTCCCGTGTGCTTGTGTAAAACAGCTTTCACAATGTACAACAGGTTTGTTGTATAGCAGTTGTACAACAGTCATTTTCAAACGACTAGTTTTGAGGCAAAAATGACTGAATTTATAACGTACCTTTATATACTGTATGTTACCATCCCATACAAATGTATATGGTTGCTGGGTGAAAAACCAAGATCCTTCCACCTCCCCTCCTGTCAAATAAGATGCCAAAAAGCAGCAGGGAAAGCATCCCCTTATCCCATCAGGTTGAAGAGACATACGTTTCTTTAAAACAGTTCTGATGTGTTTTTATGTCTTTGTCGGCTCTTAGGTGCCATCCACAGTGAGGGCCGTGGGAAACGAAAGGGTCCTGGCCCTCAGACAGAGGACCCAGATGTTGTGGGAGGCCTACTTCTCATCTGTGGACAAGATAGTCCTGACGACACTGGAGGTGAGCTTCAGCCACATGGAAGCACAACGACCCTCGAAGCCTGAAAAAGCAGTGAATCATCTGGTGGCCTGTGGGCCGAAAAATATTAGACAAAAACAATATTTTCATTTCATTTTATTCTCATGGCCGACCCTAAAGTTTGTCCCAAAGAATTCTGGTCCCCTTATACCCGGAAATTAATTATTGGAACATTTTTTACCAAATTAAAGATTAAAAAGGAAAAACACAGTAAAAAAATGGAACAACTTGTCATTTTATACAAGGTCTGTTTATTTATGAAGTGGAGACCAGATCATCAAGTCCCTCTGCGCTCAGCTCCTTGAACATTCCACCACTTCCATCCGAGTGTGTGGGCTCGATGGGGTGAAGCTGTGGGTAAAGAGCTGAGCCATTCCACAACCTTTCTGTGGTTAAACCGTGAAGATTCAACCTGTCCAGTCCAAAGAAAAGAGCCCAGAAGCGCTTCCTGACTCAGAGGAGTCCCAGCTGGCCTGGTTTGTGGTTACACACGTATGTTATAATGGCAGAAAAGGGAGAAGTGTTTACATCAGAAGTCACCCCGGGGCAGAATCGGAGGGCGCGCTGAGCAGACTGCGACACGTGTGATCCGCTCCAGTGGAAACGAACAGCAGCCCCAGCTTTAATTATGCATCCTTGTGATAGATTGATGATGTGAACTAAACTCACACCACTTATTCAACTCGCCCTGGACTCGGGGATGCTGTCGTGCACACCAAATATGTAGCACCGGCTACTTTAGCTGCTGTTACGTTAGCAAGTCAAATTAATCAGAGTGAGGTCGCGGCTCCATCTCTGCAACGGAAGGTTAAGATTTAATGACATCCCGAGGCAAGAAGAGGGCTGAGCAGTGGCAAACAGTATCCTCCGTATCTGCCATTGTTCTTTTGGCTTTGGCTGATGTGTGTTTGCTTTGGTTTCTGACCGCAGCTGAGACAGCAGACCGAAATGCTGTGTAGCGTCAACACAGGCTTCTGTGACCTACCAACAGCCTAGCTGCAGTCATGCTTTCACTCTTTTACTCTTCTTCACCTTTCCAGCTTTTTTGTACTCGAGATATGAAGATGCTTCACATCGAATCTGCTTGAATAATCACAGAAATCCCCCTGAAGCACCACATTTTGCAAAAAAAAAAGCCCCTACTTCAAGTTTCCACTTGTCTGATTAGGCTTGCAATGTGCTACTTTTTCAACCGGTTTAAGAAAAGAAAACACTTTTGTGTTTGATAGTAAGACAAAGAAGCGGCACGGCGCCGGGGTTGTTCTGATTTTCACAGCCCGTCTTCTGCCTTTGAAGAAAGAGGGAAAAAAATGCACTTCAAAGGTAGATCCACCCGCTGAGAGAATGTCATTTGAAGGTTAGCCCAAGGGTGAGACGATGCATGAAGAAAAATAACAACCTCCTTATATGTGCAGATTCTGCGCACACCACACGCTGGTATTTTGGTCGCATAAAAAAGTGCGGGGAAACAACAGATTTAACCCCTCTGCAACAGGGAGCCCTCACTCTGGATTCTGGTGTTTCCAGAGGCGCGTTTGGCAGCCCTGCTGTGTTTCCTGCTGGGGATTTATTCCAGAGATAGGAAAGGAGCGGTCCTGGGGGTTGGTGATAAGCTGCTCATATACATCCAGCATGCAGGGGGAGACTCTGCCCCTGGACCACCGCTGTGTGTCAGCCTGAGGTCAGAGAGGCCTCCACAGCCACCGTGTGTTCAAAAGGGGAAGTGCACAGGCCACATCAGTGAGGATTAGCTCTGGAATATATGCCGGAAGCAGTCCGGAGCTGCAGCAGATCCTACATTAAGCTCCGACACGCTCATCTACAGCCTCAGCAGGGAAAAAAGGCAGACAGGTGGAGAACAGTCACATCACATTTCTGCGTGTGAGCGCTTCTATCTGCGTCTTCCACAGATCATTAAAGACCGCGTCTTCTCTCACATATCGAGGAATAAGTACATGTGGAATTCCCTGCCAGGAGGGTTACTGGTCCTGCCGGAATACTCCACCCACCTCGCACATTTCCCCTTCTACTACCTGGGATTAGGTAAGCACGCGCACGTGAAGCTGCTGATGGTGCTCTGTGGTGGTGCAGAGGTTCAGGCCGTGGCCAAAACCTCAGCGCAGACCTCATCTGATGAGAACCAGTGCATGGTTACTATGGCGACTGATTTTTTTGATGAAGTAACAAAAGTGTAAGCAGGAAGTTCTTTGCCTGCCTGTGTGCAGGGGTCAGTCCGGGTCAAGAGTTCACCGCTGTGATCAACGCCGTCTCGCCGCTGGTGTCCCAGTCTCAGCCAATCATGAAGCTGCTCCAGGTGGTCTCCAAGTCCAAGTACTGCTCGCAGGTACCATGAGGTCACCTCTGAACTGGGCTGGTCTGCGCCAGTTTGCTAGCTGCAACCGTGGCTGTACCGCTGCCGCTGGTACACGCTGGTGCTGACTTCAAAAACATCTGACTGTAAAGTGTGTTCATTCCAGATCATCATTCTCTGGAACAGCGAGAAGCCGCAGCCCAGTCGGAGTAAGTGGCCCCCCATGCCGGTGCCCCTCACCGTGACCGACGGCAGGAGGAAGGTGGGGAAGCAGCCTGCGTGGCTCCATCTCTGTGGTCATCAGGACATGTTTATCATGACATATTCACTGATCCATGAACCCCCCCCCCCCCGCGTCTCCGTCCCTCTCAGACCACCAGTCGCTTTCTCCCACAAGTTGCCATAGAGACGGAGGCAGTGCTGAGTCTGGACGAGGACACGGTCCTGCTGACCAGCGAGGTGAACTTTGCCTTCCTGGTGTGGCGGAGCTTCCCAGACCGCATCGTGGGCTACCCTCCCAGGAGCCACTTCTGGGACCCCCTGAAGCGAGCTTGGGGATACACGTCCAAATGGACCAACGACTACTCCATCGTCCTGACTGGAGCTGCCTTCTACCACAGGTACTCTCAAGCAAAGCACATGGAGGACTCTTTGATGATCTTGGAGGAGCCAAGGGTTTGCTGTGCGAGCTGCTGTGGTTCACTAGTGAGGTTCACCCCTACGATGGCCCTCGGGCTCTCCTAAAGTACCCTCGAGGGGACAGAAGAGTGATTTTAAAGACAATCAAGTGCTCTCTGCTCTGACTTTCCACACTGATGAGGCAGCCGGCAGGAGGGCAAATTGGACTAAATACCCTCTGTGGGGCTTTTCTATGAGATAAAATGTAATATTAGTCAACTCGAAGGGGATTTTTTTCATTATTTAGACATTGGATCGGATTCAAGGCCTTTTAGTTATTTTGGCATCTGGAAGCTTGTGGATATTTTACACATAACTGTTTAAAAACTAATAAATACACAGGTTTGATTAAATTAAATATTTTAAGTTGCTTAACTAAAGTTCTAAATTCCAGCAGTGAAATTGAGTCTCTACACATCCAGCACACATCATCTATCAACGCTTAGCAATTCTTCTCCCACTACTTCAAAGACTGCTGCTGCCTTTTTCAGACAAAATGGCTCTTTTTTACCCGAAAAAGCCTCCTTATCACAGTAATTGAAACTTTTACAGCCTGTTGATATTTGAATGACTCTGACAGCACTTTAGGCGCACTCACACATGCAGCCTTTCCTTCTTAAGTTCACCTTAATGCCTCCTTTTGCCAAGAAAAAAAGGGGATGGAGAGATGATTAAAGGTGAAAGAAGGATGAATTTTTCAATACTCTTTAATATATTCAGTGTGATTGAATAACAAAATGTTGAATAATACAGCAGGGACTTCTGAGAAGTGCCTGCTGGTCCTTAATGATGCGTATTTAAGCTCCTGCAAAACGTGTGTAAAAGCTGGATACATCTGAGCTGAGGAGGACTGGTGCTAAAATGAAAGGAGAGAGAGAATGTGCGCCTGCTGCTACAGGAAGGATATTTCTCAGTCATGATGAACATTAGATCCCACCGGCGGTGAAAAGTTTAGCTTGTCCCAGATACCGCGTATACATCGCGCATCTTCTCTCCTGCTGGAGCTGCAGGTCTGGCGTGGACCTTCTTTGCTCAGACTCTGCTTCGTCGTTCCTCATCCTCAGTTTGATTTGAGCCGCCCGATTCTTCTGTTCTTCTGACTTGGAGAGTGAAACCTCAGGATTCTGTGACAGATGTGAATCTCTCCGCTCAGCTGTCTGGTCTTAGTAGCCCAGGCACGCTCACGCAGGCGTCCATCTTCTGTGGCTCCTCCCTCTGCTGAAGGTGCTGCTGTGTTTTAAACATGAAACAGTCCCGTTCACCACTGCAGTGGCTGCGCCTCTTCTCTTTCTCCTTGTTGACGATCGTACTGGGAGGCATTTTTACAGCGTCATGTGGTTCGTGTTTGCTGCCTGTGTCTTTAATGATGAATGATCAAAACATCAAATCTCACAGCTCCCTCTTTATTACACAGTTTATTCGATGATGTCATCTAAGGTTGTCAAGTTCATTATTATTTTATGCAAAGGTGCAGCTATTAAAGAGTATTCCCACAGATAAAATGATTTGTGAAATGACTGTGATGGGTGTGAGCATGTTTGTACGTGCACATTTTCAAGACGGTGAAACTATCTGTAATAACTTTCATTGAAAGTTGCCAAGAGTGCTTTTCTTTTGTGCAACTCATGGTAACATATCTTAAGGTAACAATAATTAACTTGTCATGAGCATGAGACAGGTTAGTTGTCTTAACATCAAACACTTCAATATAAAGCTACATGAGAATGTAATGTGTATTTTCATAACATGCACATCAGGACGCACCAGGAATGAGGCCAAGTGTCAAAAGCTGATGGGAATCAGTGGTTAATAGATAAAATATGCTGGCATGCTAGAAGATATTGAAACCTGTTGATGCAAAAGTCTATTTTAAATCTGATATGTGACTGTTGGAATATTCCTTTTTTAACAGCAGACATCTGCCCCTCTCCACAGGTACTACCACCACCTGTTCTCCCACTACCTGCCCCAGTCTCTGCGAACTCTGGTGGACCGCACCTCCAACTGTGAGGACATCCTGATGAACTTCCTTGTCTCTGCTGTGACCCACCTGCCCCCAATCAAAGTGGCCCAAAGGAAGCAGTACAAAGAGTTGCCCGGCGTGCAGGTGGGCAGCCGTTTCCCTCCCACACACCCTTTAGTCTGTCAGGTTGATTGCTTGGAAGGTAAAAAATGTGGATTGTTTGTACTTTCCAGGGTGCAAAGAGTGTCCCCTGGGCGAACCCGGAGCACTTTAACCAGCGGCAGGAGTGCATCAATACCTTTGCCAGCTGGTTTGGCTACATGCCCCTGGTTCACTCTCAGTTTCGCTTGGACCCTGTGCTCTTCAAGGATCAGGTGTCGGTCCTGCGCAAGAAGTACAAAGACATGGAAAGAGCATGAGAAGGGCGAGCAAAGACGACACGGCTGCGCCGAAGAAGCCTCGAGGTCTGGTGTGGTGACCTGAGGAAACCTGAATCAGCGTAGCAAGACGTGTGTGGTCCACTGTGAGCCGGACACAAAGGACCACTGGGAGACGGAGCCTGGTGGGCTGTCGTGGAACACATGCCTACATGCATCCTGCCTGAGTGTTTGTCCTACCTCCACGAGTCAGTCGGGGCAACGCGAAGACGATGCACAGAGCGTCTCTGCAAATTGGACTCTTGCTGGGAAAAGACAGTTTTACACATGAACGGTTAAGATATCAGCTCTGCTGCTGTGACGAGGGATGGTGCCAACCCCTCCAACTGTCAATGTGTCTCTGCGTCACCCTGCAGGGGCTGTTGTCATGGAAACACCTCATTTCACATCAAAATGTTAAATATAAAAGCAGTAAACTGATTTAAGAAAAGCAATCTCATGTTTCCGCAGCTGTTTTTTTTCTCACATCATATATATGCTGTGGCTAGGATAAGATGTTATCGCTAGGGTAATAACAGTACGCAGGAAGGGAAGGTTCTGGTTTCAAAGCACCACAAAATGCATCACAGCATCGCTGTAGGTGCATTTTAGTTTTTGAACTAACGATAAAGGAAAGCCCAGTAACGTAGAGGAAGCCATCTGTAAAATTTGCCATAAAAAGTGCCAGGCTAAAGTGCTGATGTAACAAATCTGAACCAGCATCTACAGATCCACCATTATCATGTTCAAAAAGCCAATAAATTGCTCATTTTAATTTAGTTGTACAGTGTGTATTAGTGAAGCTCAATATGCTATGATAGATTATAAAAAAGAAAAAAAAGACAATTTAAACTTCAATCACAATTATTTTTCTGACAATTAAAAAAACTGCTAATCGTGACAGCCCGAGCAGCCAACGCGATTCAAATAGTTATTTATTTTGTGAAGTAGCACTAACATACAGATGCCTACGGAGCAAAAAATACACCATGGTAAATGTCCACTGGTTATCTTTAATTTGCTCTCACAATGGAAAAGAAATGATGTGCAGCTGTAGAAAAAAAAAAGGTTGTAAGTCAAACTGTGAGCTCCACAGAGAGGCTGGTTAGGCTTGGCACTGAGACAAGTCTTTCTCCTTTATTTCATTGTTTGTGAATCTATAGATAAATATTTTGAATCAGTAAAGGCCAAGGTACGTTTTACTCGTTTTTTGTGTATAAAAGGCACAAGCAGAAACAAAAAAACAAGCTGTCTTGCCGTTTAGAGGAAATAATAAATCACTTACACGTTTAGAGGGGGTGATTGATTTTAAAGTTAACGCACGGTGGCGACATCTGCTGGCTATTTTAAGTGCCTACACTCAGCGAGCCTCTTCGGTTTTGTGCGTCTTGTTGCCGATAAATATTTCTCTTATTCATCGTGTCCTCTTTATACGACCTAAATTAATTTATAACGGATGCACAGTCACTACAATTAAAGTCAGTTTTTTTCATGTTTTTACCCAAACAATGACGTCACTTGACGTCATTTCCTTTTCCGGGTTTACCGATAGCAGGTGCGCTTTTTTGCAGCGTTGAATGACCTGAAGGATCTCCAAATAAACGACGTTAAATACCCAAAGGTGAAGTAAAAATAATATTTTTTACGACTAGGCAATAGATCTTCATGCGAACATTATATGTGTTTTAAATTATACCATGAGGAAAACGTAGGAATGGGAGTTAAGCAATGCTAACAATGCTAGCGACCTCTCTGTGTTCAGCTAGCCTCACTTTGTTATGCATTTCCTTTTTGATCAGTCACTCACTGTGCGTCCAACTCTTGGTCAAAGCACAATAAAAGCTAACATTTAAACTACTAGGCCCACTGGGGTTTATACTGCATGTTGTTGTGAACGTGGGCAACAGCCAAGCCGGACACACCTGTGGTCACGTTAACGTGGTTTGCTGCTCTAGAACCGCCACGCCAGTGGTCTTCATCAGCAGACTGATGAAGACGGGGGCTCTTTTTTTGTTTGTTTGTTTTCGGCTGTGTCCTTAGATTGACTTGTCTAATAATTGATTAGTCTTAATGACTAGCTGTGTATAGGAATCAGGGGAGATGAGAGAGGGAGATAACTTCTGGGGGTCTGTTTTTATTGTGCTTCTAACTATACAATAACAATAATAATTTATTAGAATAGAATACAACTTTTATTCATCCCACAGCAGGGAAAATTCACTATTCCAGCAGCAAAAAACATTGGCGAGAAAAGAAATTTGAAAATATAAAAGAAGAACACAAGATAAATAAACAATATTCTCTGCTGGAATGTTACACTGTGTACACTAAATTGAAATAAATAGTGTTTTATACAGGTGCTTTACATGAATTGTGGGATGTGAGTATGTGGGTTATGGACATGTAGGTGGGCAGTCCTTGTGGAGGACCCGGGGTGCGGTGTTGAACTCTGATGGCTGTGGGGAGGAAGGACCTGAAGGAGCTCCCCAGGGCCTCCACAGTGTGGCGTAGGGGGTGGGAGGTGTTGCTTCGGATGGACGTCAGCCTGGCTTTTATTGTCATTTATATATAATAGTTTTATACAATAATAATATATTAGAATTGATTTGTCATGCTGTTTTTTTAGAATGTGTCTGGCAACATATCTTATAAAATTGGAAGTAAAGGATGTTGAATTTTAAATTCAGCAGCATCTCTGCAGAGGTTTGCTTTGTGTCTTATCTGTAGGACCTTTTTTTGGCAGAGGACTGACCGCTACAGCTGTGGTCCAAAGGATGGCGCTGATGGGCTGAAGCGCTCTTCACAGACACTCTGCAGAAGTCTGCAACACTTCATCAATCCCACCAGTGTAACTGAGGCCAGGATCAGCAGAACCGACAGTGGCCGTAGCTCCAGCGCCAAGGTCGTTCCTGTGGTACCAAAGTCATGTTTGGTGTGTCAGCAGCACAAGATTTTAATAAGCTTTTGCATTTTTTTTTTTGCAGGTGGTCACCGGAACAACATCGCCACAACATTGCCTCATCACCACATAACTAGCATGTGCTAACACACGCTTGTTCCTTTGCTGGGACGCCTGCACAGACTGTGTGTAATACGAATAGTTCCTCCAAATGTTTGTCAGCCATTGTTTTTTTTTTGCTAAAGTATTTAAAATAAATAGGATAAATACACCAGGAGATCTCTTCAGCCATAACACCACCGTGGCGCAGTGGTAAGATTACCGGAACCTTTGGCCACAGCCTCAGTCTTGAGGTTGTGGGTTCAAATCCAACCCTAACCTTTTGTACTTAAAGACTTTGCCTATTGGACACCACAAATAGAAGTTCCGAAAATCTCATTGTAACAGACGGAATAGCTCAGTGGGCAGAGCTGTGGACTTTGGAGCGGGAGAACCTGGTTCAATTCTTGCTTCGGCCAAAAATTTTTTTTAAAGAAAAAAAAAGCAAAAACCAGCCAGCTCTTCCCCCCCCCGGTCCTCTCCTCCTCCCTCTATCCTATCCCCACTTATCTCTCTCCCTCTCTACTTCCCCCCTTCTCCGGGATTTACGGTTGCATCATCTGGGAGATGCATGTCCCTGGCATCAGCCTGCCATAAGCTTCAAACACAGACAAGCGCGCAGACCCTAAAGAAGTAACTTCCGGGGTGTTGTTTGCAATCGCCCCAACGCCTCTCCCAGGCGCCCTGGCTCCGCCCTGGCCCCACCGCAACCTGGCCCCACCTCCCGTCTTTCCGGCCTTCGTCCTGCCTTCCATCGGGCCCCGACCTGGCCCATCTGGCTCCGCTTGCCAGCATCGCTCCATCTGAATTCACCGACCCGGAGCTGGACTTGAACCCTGTTCGCCCACGTTACAGTCTGGCACCTTGCCCCCGAGCTATCCGGCTGGATCCCGGCTTCTGCTCGGAACTCCTATTTCTGTGTATTTGCCTAAACAAGGCCTGTAAAGACAAAAGGTGCTGGATTTGCTGGGGCTGGATTCGAACCTGCCACCTCAAGCAGGGGTTCCAGCCCCAGGAACCGTGATCTTACCACTGCGCCACAGTGGTGTTGAAGGTGAACGCGTCTATGGCGTATTTGTCTTTCAGTGTTGATAACAATGCGATGATAAAAGGTGCAGGGCTGGATTTGAACCCACAACCCCCCGACAGCCACTGGCCCACAGTCTCAGCGCTCTTGCCGCTGCGCCACAGAGCTGCTGTGGTCGACTTACTCGGTTCTAAGATCTATCAGTCAATTATGTCAACACTAATAGTTCATCTGTGTAAATTAAATTTGTAACAACTTGCCAGTGGTTTGATTTCTCTTTAAAACTTTAGTTACATTTGATAAAGTTTGCATTTTCAGGACTGTTGTAACCGGCTTTGGCATGAAAAGCCAGAAAATAATCAAGCCTACAAATAAACACTTGTAATTTCTACCTAAGAAAAAAGTTTATTTTGTACAAACAGAAATATCTACCTTTTGTCCCAGAGTTAACAAAATAAATTCAGACAAGTGGGTCCCACCACCCTGAGGGTAAACAGGTGCTATTGCTGCGTTTTATCTCCATAAGCGCACACACGCATCCCCAGACTTGTGTAGGAAACACCTGAGATACGTAGCTGCCAAGAAACGTGTTTGTGTTCTGAACCCACCATCTCCACACATGACCGAGTGTGTTGAAGAACAGTTGTTCCTTCAGTAAATCACATAAAATCGGCTTCTGTGTTCCTGGCTTCAAGTCAGGACCTGGCGTCAGAGCTACGGCGGTTCGACCCGAGGCTTGCGCAGGCATCCACTCAGTACTTCAACCGTTTGATACCAAGTGCAAACTTTAACACAGAGGTGATGAAAGACTGGCAGACAAAAGCCGCCGCCTCAGACAGAGGCTGGGGTTTAAGAGGGCGTTACTGCCGTTCTCGTCTATGGCCCACAGCCACAGACAGGACAGCCCTCACATGACCCACAAGAAATGGCAGCAGCTCTTCAGCTGGCAAAGTCCCAGTAAAGGAGTCCCAGTAGAGGAGTTGTGAGTGGCCTCAGGCTTAGAATACCACATTCCTCTCTTCACTTGCTCTTTATCATCCTCTGTGTGGGACTCGTTTTCCACAAAGACACCCCACCCCAAAAAAGAAAAAAACTGTCATTTCCTCAGTGTCAACATGGCATTGACGTCCCATAGCAGGTTCCTCATCTGATCCATCAGCACCTTCATCTCCTGGTTCTTCTGACGCACCTTCTGAAAGACACATATAGCAAACAGCCTTAATGCCATTTTTCCTAGTTTTTCTCCACATATACTGAAATCTGAGAACGGTACAGAAATGAAACCTCCATTGACATGGGGTTAAATAAACAATGCTCCGGGGACCATTTCCCATAATTTTGCCACTGGCAGCCTTGGGGTAACTATTATCTCTGCTTCAAATGACTTTAATGGAATTTCAACTCTATATTTCCAGACAAAAATATACTCTTATACATCGTTTGAGGCGCAGTGACCGCCCCAGGGTCAGATAATGCGTCACCACCGCCATCTGGTGGCCGTTTAAAGGGATTACACCAAGACCTGTGTGTAAAATTTAAAACTGAGGATCTCGTTTTTAGATTTACTATTAATGTGAAAAAAAGCACACATGCATCCAAATATACTGCTTCTACAGTTTATCCAATAACGGGATAGTTGGAGCTGTTACAGGTGAGTTTCTCAGGGAGACAGGCAGGAACATACCTCAAGAACCTCGGTTCTCTCCTGGCTGACAGCAGGACTGCAGGACTCCGTCTTGACGGAAACCATCTCCTCACCAACATATGGCACAAGCTGAAGAGACGAAGAACACACAGGCAGTCTGACAGAGCGGAATGACTGGAGAGGTTCTTGTAAAATCCTTATCACTCTCAGTGATCAGGGGGCTTTCACTTTTTTTGTGAAAAGTAACAGAACCCAGAGGTTTCTGTCCTCGCCTGGAATGAAACCCTCGGACAGCAGAAGGAAAGATCTACAACAACTAGGCACATTTTTGGGCTCCTTCCTGACCTCTGCTGGGCCCTCCTGCAGGTCAGACGTCATCTCCACGCAGCGCTCGTACAGGAGCCGCAGCTTTCTGAAGAGCAGAGTGAGCTGCCGCAGGTGCTCCTGGAGCTTTCCAAAGCGGTCTTGGTACATCGCCTGGCTTTGGGTAACACCATTAGGAAGCTGAATCAAAGACAAGACAGAGAAACTTTATGCTTTCATCAAAAGAATCAAAGACAAAACAAGAGAAACTTTACGCTTTTTCTTTAGTCTTGGGTCAGTACCTGGGTTGCCCGTGCAATCTGGAAGACCTCCATAGTGCGCGTCACAATGTCCTGGACTGTCTCCTGTCCAATCCTACAGAGAAATACTGGAGAGATCTCCCTCAGGGCTCCCTGGGGGGGCATGGGTTGCTGGCCTGGGGCTGGGGCACCACCGGGGGGTAAGTGGGGGTGCTGCTGAGAGGCTATTCCTGCCATCCCCTGCTTCTGCGGCAAAGAAGCGGCCATCACTGCAAAAAAATAGCACAAAAGAGTGCAGTACTACCATAATCACTAGTCAGAGCACTGACATGATTTATACTTCCAAAAATACATAGAATTAAACTTATTAAGTGTCAGCCCAATACAAAAAGGAAGGGAAGTACATGAAAGAGATTAGTATTTTAAAAAGAATGTAAATGAATATTAGCAAACAATTATACAAAGGTAAGACATAGAAGAAGCACAAAAGTAATTTTAAAATAAATAAACATTAAAATTAGAAATGACTCTGCTGCTGACACTGTCGATTACAATATTAATACTACCACTCCAGCAGTTTCTTTGATTACCTGTGGATCATTTATGCTTTTAAATGACCATAAATGAACCACCTAATTACTGCAAATGTCTAGCAGTGCCAAAGTATAATGCTGCATTTCTCATTTAAATGTTCAAAGAATCCTGTATAATCCCTAGTCCCCGCATAAGAGATATCGTCATATTCGTAATATCTTTCCATAGACTTATAGTTTATTATACATATTAAAGAACCACAGTAAATACGCCGTCCATGCTCTGTCTGAACATGCTAAAGTTAGCAAACCAATATAAAGACTCAGACTGATGAAAACGTGTTAGCTATACAACCATTAGCGTTGTAAGATCGTCATTACCGAAAAGAAAGCCGTCTTCAAATAACTCCTCTTCAAATATATCCTGATATTTTGAAGGTATTAGCTGGGATATTTACTCTTTTGAGGCTCGGTAACGCTCTCGTTCCAGTCGAGTTTGGCACAAAGCTCCGCAGGTTTCCGCTTCAGCAACGTCACATCCGGTTTTTCAGAGAACCATGACCACTTCCTGCCACTAGATGGAGACAGAACTGTTGACAACGACGTGTTTTAGACGGGAATTTTACAAAAAGGAGAAACATAAGGCAAAAATAAAATCAACAGTTTTAACTGCCTAATATTTTTTAATTCAATCTGGTCGGATGCAGACTCCTCCTATTCAGAAGTCTGAGTGTTTTTGGACTACAGGAACCACTTTTAAGAGCAATAAAACCTGTGAAACAACACTGTTTTTTCTTACATCTGTGCAACCTCAGAAAGCTCCTTTGTAAGAAGCATTATTACAGATACAGCTAGCCCATTTCTTTAAAATGCACTTATCTAAAATTATAATAAGTTTACCTTGTTCATTTAGAGAAATACTTAATGCTTAATACTTAATGACCTAGATTAAGGAGAAAAAAACTCAAACTCCAATATTGACTAAAGTTGTGTGATGAATATTGTAAAGTGGTGTTCTTCTAAAAAAGCAAAAACAAAAATCTCTTCCTTTTTCCTGTTCCTGGAAATGTGTTTGATCACATTTATTGCAAAACAATAAAACTTTCAAACATAAACTTTAATAGGTCATCAAATATTGTAAAAGTCGTCACACAGAAGACAGCAACAGCATCATTAAAAGGCTGAACTAGGTGACAGCCTTTTATTGTTCAGTCTTTTACCTCTGGGGGTAAAAAAATAATATGTATCATGTAACAATCACAACGGAATAACTTAATTTAAACTAAGGCCTATCTTTTCTTTAGCGTGGAAACATCTAACCAGTGCTGGTTCAATTTTCTGTGATCTTGGTGGAGAATCTGAAAGGAGTTATTTCGGCTATCACGTCACGTGTGATGTGTTTGCACAAAGGAAGTATCAAAAATCAAACACCAGATGACCACATTCTTCCTGTTTACTCCAGTTTAAGGTCACCAGAGAAGGTGAACCTCAGCATGGCATTTTAGAAATGTTCACTGAGGTTAAAAAAAAAAATAAAAGGAGGGAAAAATAAGCACTTGTTTCTTGCCTATCAAAGTAACCCAGGAATTCCTGACTGGTGTTTGTTCTCCTCTTTTTATGTGACTTACCATATCACATTTTATCTCGTTCCTTTGTGTTCCCTCAGTTTGATGACTGGTTGAAACTGAAAAATGAAATATGCAGAGAATTCCCAGGTTTCTCTGTCAGAGTTCCAGGAATGTGTTTTCAAAATCAAGAATTTAGAGTAGCAGAAAACAGATCATTACGTCTCTTATACAAGCTTGTTTAACCTGTTTTTGTTGTTTGATTGAGCAGAGGGATGTAATTGTAAAGCAATAATCCTAAATCATAATAAATCCTATATTGGTGGTCAGACAGGGTCAGTCCAGGACACTCCCAGAGGTGTCCCAGTGTCTTTACCTCAGCCCTGTCCAGCCTTCCAGTTTCTGCTGAGAAACTGACAATATGTTGATATTAATAGTGATGATTCACTATTTTACTCTCAATTTCCACTTGTTTATGCGTGCGCGCGCGCGCGCGTGTGGTGTGTGTGTGTGTGTGTGTGTGTGTGTGTGTGTATGACTTTAGCCACCATCCAAACATAATTCCTAGCGTATTTTATACCATGTAATTTGACATGTGTTACCTCCCCTGATTGTGTTATATTGTGGTACCCTGGTAGGTGAAACTGGAGGTTTCTAGCGTAGCTCAAGTGTGCTCAAGCTTTATTTATTCTGCTAAACTGGCTGCTGATTATTATCAGTGGTTTGGAGATCTGGCACCTATAAAAGAGCAGACTGACAGGTGAGGCAGCTATGAGGAACACAGCTAGCAGGAGGATGGAGACAGCAAAGATAGCTCGCGCACTGTGTGTGTCTGACCTCTGCGACCCTGCACCGCGCTGAGATAAGAGACGTCTCCTTTGTCTTCTGATGTGAGCTATTTATTTCTGTTTTCAGGTAAAGTCAAATGAGATCATACATTTAAATACAGAAAAATTCAGGAAAATGTAAGGTTCAATTTTGTGTGTTGAGCTGTTTTTACTGGACAATTCAGAGATTATACATATACAGTATATATATATATATATAATAAAGGTGACATAAAAATAATTTATTCTGAGCTCAAGTCTCCCGCTGATCTTTCATTTGCACTTTAAAGTGGCAACCAGCTGAAAGCAGCTTCACACATTCGATGAGCAGTCCGCAGAGTGATGTGCACCTCTTCCAACCACGGCCGTATGCAAAGCTGTTGAATGGCAAGCGTGCGGGAGAACGTACTCACCGCTTTGCATGTTGTAGTTATCAATTATTACCGCGTGACTCTGCTGCCCTGAAGGTGCAGACACAAGCACACACACACACACACACACACACACACACACACACACACCACTATTATGTTTTGTACTTGTACTTGTACTTGTACTTAAAAACTCAAGCGTATTAGATGAGTAATCTGGGCCACCCAGTATCTTTCAAAACACAAATGTTCTGATTATTTCCCCTAAAAACAGAATCATTCTAACACCACTGACAGTGTGATGTGTGGATTGCTTACAGGGACAGGAGGTGACACAGGAGGCAGTGACCGGTGTTACCACGGAGACCCACGTCCACACCACAGCCCTGATGTCCAGCCTTGCCTCCACTCAAGCAACTTCCACCAGCCGTCCTGCGGCCACCTCGGCTCACTCCTCTGCTGACGTCACTGTGCAGCCCACAGAGCCTCCAGGAGCATCTCAAAGCTCTGCAGCATTGTTCTCCACCAGTTTGCCCTTTCCAGGTGGCTCCACAGGGGCAAACACGCCTCACACACTAGCCACCACAGCACATGCAGGTTCCCCATCTTCATGTGGCTCCTTCAGTCCCCTGCTGCTGCCAGGGGTGGTCCTGACCTACTGTCTGCACAACTGAACCCAGCATCAGCGCAACGAGAGCCATTTTTAAAACTTTTTTCATAATAATTAAAGGGGTTTTTTTTATTTATCTTTTGCCCTGAGGCTCATATTGACAAGCCCGAGTACTGATGTGTACATATATACAGATAAACCATAAATAAATAAGTAAAAAAAAACAATCAAAGAAATTGTCAAAAATGTCTGCCTGTCTGCCTGTCTATCCGTTTCTTTTTACACATGTCAGATACACACACACACACACTCACATTAAACAATATTATCATTTAATATTTTTGTCACAGTGGGGAGTCAAAATTAGCCTGAAAAGAGGCTAAAGGTAAAATAATGTTGTGCTGAGACAGAAGAGTGTGAAAAACTTTAATTCAGTGTTGACGGTGCTCAACTATGGGCTGTTCAGTTACAGTATTGTTAGGACATGTTTGGTGGGGATGAGGTTCTATCGCTGATCATCTGTGTGTGTTTGTGAGACCTCATCAATAAATTGTGTTTGGATCAACATTATTACAATAAATGTCAAAATGACAAAATTTAGATTGCGTTTTTTTCCTATGCATTCACTTGTGAAATAAAATTAAAAGATAACAGGATGCGTCCTTCGTGCAGAGATTTCTCCAACTGCAAAGTTAAAACAGCAGCAGGTTTGATGGCTGTTGCCGGGGGAACAAGCCATCTTTTGTCTCTGAGGTGATTTCAACAGGCCTACAGTGATGTTTTGCATTTGTGGTCAATGGCTGAGTGGAGACTGGGACCAGGCTTCCTGAGTGGAAACAGGTATCAGGTGAAAAATCTGAATAGATTATAAAAGGCCAACCTCTGAGAGCCCAGTGTCACAAACGTCAAACTCTGAGCGAGTTCCTGACCAAAGCAGACCTGCTGCAAAGTTTCAGTACCAACTTACACAAAAGGGGAAACATCTGGCACCAAGATGAAGGACAGTTTCTGGAAGCTGCTTATTGTCTCTCTGCTGGGGTTTATCAAAGCACAGGTAATTTCTTTATCATGGAAAAGACATGAAAATAGATATAAACTGAGTGTTAAAAAACAAATTACAAATGCAGAAATATCAGTCAGCTTTTAGTTTTGTTGTGATGTTAATGATGTTATTGAATATATTCATTAAATAGAACTGATTAACTGAAAGGCCCAATATTGATGTTATTTATATTATATAGGACTGAGAAAATCTCATTAGAAATTGTAGTTCATTTTAATGTCTGTCATTTTAATCTCTGTTCTTTTACACAGAATTCCTCGTTTGTCACCACAGAGATGACATACAATACTACATTTAATCTGCATTTGCCCTCTACTAATGATGCCATCAGCAACACCACCACCAGTAACATGAGCAGCTCTGCAGAAACCTACAACGTTAGCACTCACACCCCTGCAACCACGGCTACACACACCCCGGTAGCTACACACACTCCGGCAGCCACCACCAAAGCCAGCGTGTCTACGACCAAACTGTCAACCGTGACAGTCGTGAAGACCACCAACACAAAGGACAGAGCGAGCAGCAGTTTCAGCGCCATCACTCTGCTGATGGGATCCCTGCTTCTCTCTGCAGTTTAGCAATGAGCGCCCCCTGGAGGCTCCGAGGAGGCGCAGTGGTTGGCTACCTGACTTGATTTTAGATTAGAAAAAACCAGCAGCTGTGTCCTCTAAAGGAAGAAGCAGAACTTACTGTTATTGGATTTATGGCTGGAATGTTAACAGGTGTGGTTATATGATTGGAGCACCACAAGCACCTGAGTCGTAAATCTGACAGAATTTATCACTGAACAGATTGACATGAGACTGACCTCTTTGCCCTCGTTAGAGACTACAGCACAGAAAAGAATCTTGAGCGTTATCTGTGGAACGAATGTGACAGAAGCAAAAAAGAAAGCAAGGACAAGAAAAACTTGAGGGAGCCAATGTGATAAACTTCACATAGAGGGCCAACATCTGACTAATTCTAGCATTTTAACACCCACAAGAACAGCAAATTCCAAACGAAAGCAAAAAACAATATTTGTGGACAAAAAAGAGGTTGGATTAGATTACAGAAGAATGAATAATTCAGGTTTAGCGGCCTTTAGGTCCTGAAATCAGTGATTCTTGAAGATAAACATGCTTACCTTAAATCTGTAACAAACTTGATGAAGAGGACATTCTGACTTGTTAGGGATGACAAAATAAAAATCAAATTAAATCAAAAATTTCTTTATTTTTTTAACTGTGACCACTGGCATCTAAAAGCCTGCTTAAACTGTACTATATATATATATAGAATGTCAGAATACTTATGTCATTATGTTACAAATAAGCATGAATACTTCTTTCTTCCGTAGCCATGCAGACATTGAAAATAACAGTTTTTGTGTGATTTGCCAGAATGTCATTTGAATAAAGTCAACTGCTTGAATGGCTCTAACAATTGTTAGACTGTTAACAACTGTTCCTAAAAATATAAATAATGACAAAAACATTAAATATTTGAACTGTAACAAGAGCAATAATCAATAAAAAGCAGCATTAATAATAAACATACTAAGAAGTTGTTCTGTTCAACATTGAAAAAGAGCAAGTTATAATATGTTACATTATTATCGAAGACTGGTGACATTTTAAAGGTCATAGGTTTATAAGACATTCATAAAGGCGATATCTGAAGCACTATGGGCGTATGTATATTTTTACAGATTAAACGTGTGGAATGTTGTGGAACGTGAAATTAATATGGACAAAATGAAAAATACAAAGTTCAAACAATAACGGCAACAAGATTTTTCACTAGTATTTAGTAACAGACAAGAGGCCAGGCATTAGTTTTTAAAAGGGTAGATGAACGATCTATTTTCCAGTTAGATAAACCTAATGTCAGAACCTTACCGCTCTGATATTGGGTTTTACTGACTAAATTAGTGACTAATTTTTATCATCTGGAACAATGTGTTCTGATTGTACTTCCCGGTCAAACACACATTGGATGATATATATTCCCTCCACCCCTTTGAGCTTGTATATTTGTAGCAACAAGGTTCCTCCTTCGTTTACCAGAACTGGATGAAGCTTGACCAAGATAAAGCCAGAGAACAACCTAAGAACAGGACATTTTAACATTTCTGCATCATCTGTCTCCTCTTCTCTGTCTAACATGAAGATTCTGGGAATTCTCACACTGCTGCTGCTGGCAAAGGTAATTTACATATTAAATTATGTCTAAAAATCAAAAATATTACTTTTATAAAAACACAATTTAAGAATCAACTTGACATTAACACATTTAGGTATTTATGATATCAATCCTATTCATTATTGTTTTGAACAGTGGTATGTTTGGATTTGACTATTAATTACTCTGAATTGTCAAGATTTTTTGCTGTCAACAGTAAGATAATGAAATGTCTTTTATGAATTCTTTTTATGTTATTCTATAGTGGGCTAGAATTGATGTTCGAATTTGCACTTAAATCCAGACTTATTTAAAGTAGATTTTTGAAGAAATAAAAAAACCAAAACACTTGTGGCTCAGTGGAAGGTTGGACACTGTGAGCAGAAAGTCTGATTATGTACCAGTTTTTGTTTGACCCCCCCACTGTCAGTGGGTTATTAAATACAATCTATTCATCCTTATTCTACTTTTTCAGCACTCTACCACCCAAATCTCCACCACCACGCCACCAGACTCCACCACCCCTACCAAGCCCACAGTGAGCTCCAGCCTCACCACCACCATGATGGGCTCTACCACCACCATGATGGGCTCTACCACCACCATGATGGGCTCTACCACCATCAACATGAACAACGGCACTGCCAACGTGACCGGTCCCAGCACGAACACATCCAGCTCCACAGCAGTAACAACTCCTCAGACGACCACCCCCTTCAACGGGGGCTCAGGCCTCATCGCTTCTCTGCTGTTTGCTCTTCTGGCTGTTTTGCTCCATGTGCTTTAGTTCTGAACAACCAACCGTTTCATAAATGTGCTACAACACCAGATCAGCTCAAAACGGACTGAAATTACAGATTCAACCTGATTCTTTGGAATATATGTTTATTAGAACTAAGTCTACTAATGTAAATGTAAATGTCTAAGTTAAGAAGCTGAACCTATGTAAGAAATATTAAATAAATAATAGTGAGTACTTTTCAGTACTACAGTAAATGTAACATCTCTACCACTGTGGTTTTTATATTTAACCCAATTCTAAGGTCACGTGCAAACTTGTTCAGGAAAACACAGTTTATTTCACTAGTAATACATTAACAAATACAATATTTTTACAACAGAGCAATAAGTGAGCGGAATGGCCAGACAACACTCCCAAGTTACACACGGGGCATTTTTACAAAAAAGCATTTATATTAATATTATAAGTATTGTAAAAATTTCCAGATTATACAGAATTCCTCATTATTCCTCAGCACGGAGATGGCAAAGGACAATACTTTTAATTTGCCCAACCCTTCGTCTAATGATGCCATCAGCAACACCACCCAGTAACATGAGCAGCTCTGCAGAGACCTACAGCGTTAGCACTCACACCCCTGCGACCATGGCTACACACACCCCGGTAGCTACACACATCCTGGTAGCTACACACACCCCGGTAGCCACCACCAAACCAGAGCGTCTACGACCAAACCGTCAACCATGGCAGTCAGGAACACAGGCAGAGCGAGCAGCAGTTTCAGCGCCATCGCTCACTGGAGGCTCAGAGGAGGAGTGAAGATCTGCAGCGCAGTGATTGGCTACCTGAGTTGATTTTAGATTAGAAGATACCAGCAGCTGTGTCCTCTAAAAGAAAAAATGTCCTCGGGTGTGGTCATATGTCTGGAGCACGATAAATACCTGAGCTGTAAACCTGACAGAATTATTACTGAACACAAATGTCTAAGTTAAGAAGCTGAACCTTCGTTAAATGTAAAACTTCATGAAATGTGTTGTTTTTTGACAGCTTTGATAATGGATGGTTTGATGTTGGTTTCCAGTGGGCAAATTTTTCTCACTAAGACACCATAATTTCCAGACTTATCGAGCTCTGGAAGATGGAAGATGAGATTTATAATCAATTAATGAGCAAAATTTCACCATAAAGATGTTGAGAGGAAATAGAAACAGCCCAACTGCAGTTTCCTGATTTTCTGAAGTTATTCTAAATAGAGGGATCTTTTTTTTTTTTTAATGAACAGGATCAATAGAAACTGAGCTGTTGTTAAAGATTACATTACCGTTATTCCAACAACTGTGACCAGTTAAAAAAAAACCTGAAAAAAACATTAAAAATTGTGCTCAGTTTCGTCTTCGTCTTGTGCTCAGTCAAACTGAAAACTCAGTTTTCCTTAAGTAGAAGAGAAAAATAATTAAGATATAACATAATGAAAGACTGTCAGCTGGCATTTAAAGTTACAAGCTAATTCAGCACATGAGCAGACTAAAATATGAAATGCTGTTATAGAACTGTAAGTGTAAACAGAGCCACATTAAAACGTAAAACTGAATTTGTGTGAGTGCTGGTGAATGATTTTATTGTGCTGGCCCACTTTAGGTGTCCGTCTCTAAAAGTCTAGTGAAAACACAAAAAACAGAACCAGGTCATTCACAAGCATCAAGTTTTCATTCATTTTCAGTCCAGCAACACTGAGACAGAGAGGTTGATCCACCAAAAGGGCAAAACAGCAGAAATGGAGCAGTACAGTGAGTGGGCCCCTCCTCCACCACCACAGTAGGCCCCACTGCCCCGACAATGGGTTCCAGCAATACCATATTAGGCTCGACCACAACTGGCTCTTTCATCAAAAATGTGCACACCACTGCTATGGACACTTTTACCAGCAAAAATGCAACCATCACTGCTACAGCAAGTGTAACGGCCTCCACTACCACAGCGGACTCCACTGCCACCACAGCTGGCTTTATCACCACCACAGTGGGCTCCACTGCCCTGAAAAAGGGTTCCAATACAATTATAGCAGACTCAAACAGCACAGTGGACTCCAATGCCACCACAGTGGGCTTGATCACCACCACAGCTGGCTCTACGGCTTCAACGATTGGCTCTTTCACCGAAGATGTGAACACCACTGCCATGAACAACACTAATAGCATAAACACAACTACCACTACGACCACAATGAGAGCAACGGGCTGGAAGACCGCAGCTGGCTCTCTCACCACAGCTGGCTCCACCAACACAGTAAACTCTGTCACCCCTACAGCAGGCTACTCCACCCACATCGCAGGCTCCACTGCCACCACAGCTGGCTCCACCTCCACAGTGGACTCCGTTGTCCCCACAGTGTCTTTCTCCACCACCACAGTGGGCTCCACTGCCCTGAAAATGAGTTCCAGTACCATTATAGCAGACTCAAACAGCACAGTGGACTCCAATGCCACCAC
>CAAE01015029.1:85646-130649 GCA_000180735.1 Tetraodon nigroviridis | reverse complement strand
TTTCATCAAAAATGTGCACACCACTGCTATGGACACTTTTACCAGCAAAAATGCAACCATCACTGCTACAGCAAGTGTAACGGCCTCCACTACCACAGCGGACTCCACTGCCACCACAGCTGGCTTTATCACCACCACAGTGGGCTCCACTGCCCTGAAAAGGGGTTCCAATACAATTATAGCAGGCTCAAACAGCACAGTGGACTCCAATGCCACCACAGTGGGCTTCATCACCACCACGTCAGGCTCTTTCACCAAATACGTGAACCACAATCCTGCCATGGACAAAACTGATAGCATCAACACAACCACTGCAACAGCAGCAGTTTCTCCGGCAACCACCATCTTCAGTGGAGGTTTCACGGCTTTTTATCTAGCTGTGTTTCTCTGTATGCTTTGGTTCTGAGCAACCAACTGTTAACAAATGTGACACAACAATGAAATTATTTCAAAGCAGACTGAAATTACAGATTGAAATTGATGTTTGGTAACATAATGTTTAATATGACTATGGTGTAGTAATGTTCATGTCTAAGTTAGGAAGATGAACCTCATGTAAAACACATAAAATATTAGTAAGTGCTTCTTTGTATGAGATTTAACATGTTCCCAATTGCAATTATTTAGCAAACATCAGATCGGAAGAATATATTCTAAATTTGAAGAGTTTCATTTGTTTGTATCTTACCCAACAGAACAGTATATCAGAAAGGAAAAACTTTAAAAGTAAAGAAAGACATTTAGGGCTTTGTGAGTTTTCTTTTTATGTTCTTTTTTTAGACTTGGTTTTCATTTAAAATTTAGACAAGCTTCTGAATCCTGACCCCACAGCTGTATTGTTTTTGTAATCAGTAACCCTTTTAATAATTTCATACCTGCAGCTCGAATGTGGACAATGAGCAGTCATCTGGAGACTTGGGTAATATCTCAATGGTTGACTTTTGCCTTTACCAAAATTTTAGTTCATTTACCTTTATTTTACAAAACTTGAAAATGTAAAGATAAAAGATGCCAAAGTTAAGGTTAAATTCTATAATCACACCATAAAAAAATAGAAACATCAGATGAACAGTACAGAATTGGTAGTAGGTATCATGCTGATTTCACAAAACACACACACACAAAAAATTATATTTAATTAATATCAAAAAAAGTTGCTGTTTAATCTTCTGAGCGACAGACGGCCAGCAGAGCCTGCAGATGATCTCCTTTGAACTGCTTCTGTTAGACACAGCGTTCAAAGAAAACGTGTATGATGACACAATGTTCAGTAAAAGCCTCATTTAAATGAAAAATAAATGTTTTTTCACAATACATTTTATAACCTTTTCTAGTTTGTGCGACCCACCTGAAGGGATGTGTAGAGTGAAGTTCCCGTCAGTCTTAAGTAGGCAGCTCGGATGCAGAGCAAATCTTCTTCACTGTGAGACACCATAATTCCCTGCATGATTGAGCTCTAGAAGATGGAAAACAGGTTGGATTTAAAATCAATAAGCACAATTCTGTCAGGACACAAAGTATACTTGGAAATAGAAATGAAAAGCAAACCAACAACATTTTTTTGACTTCCTGATCTAACTGACTTCCTGTTTCCAAATACAGTAATCTTCTTTGATTAAACAGGATGAACGTTAGAAGCTGAGCTGTGCACATCGTCATCTTTGGCCGATGACAGCCTATTAAATCATTGTCAGCTGTGCGTTTCCTGTTACAAACAAGAAAAAACTGGAAAATGAAGAAATAGCTGCAGGCAGAAAAAAGAACATACAAATATGACTAAAAAAAGTGAAGATTAGTGCATTTTGACACCAGAATGACAGAAGGTTCTGGTGGAGAAAAACCCATACCAACTTTGAATTACAGTTTTCCAGTGGCAATAAAAAAAAGTTAGAGATCCATCAGGCTTCTGTCAATCCCTGAGTTGTCTGATTACTTTGTGATAATTATAAGAGAAACTGTTGAAATGAGTGATGCATCCACATTACCTTGGTGGTTAGTCTTTTGGCCAGGTAGGCATAGGGCGTCTGAATACACTGTGCTGTCACAAGGCAAATACGGAGGAAATATTAAAAAAATATTCATAGATAGATTTTATTTGTATAATTTTACTAATGTAATACCTGTAAAATATTACCTAAGACTTTCAAACCCAATCGAAAATCTCCTGAAAACCTTTTCTCAAAAATGTAATCCATGTTCTGTCCACACTCCATCTCCAGCGCCATCAGGACTGCAAGATCAGAGTATTTCAGAACGAGCGATGACGACCTCGAAACACATCAAAATCAAAAGCCTGTCACCTTTTTGAAGATGCTCGGGGTCTCTGGATGTCAGCATGTCAATCCAGGGTGCCCCGTCAGCTTTTTTAGCATTTACTGCTGCTAAGAGAGTCTGGAGGTGGGCAAGGAACAAAATCTATGAACCACAACCTTCTGCTGTTTTAGCACACCAGCAGCATTTAAAAAACAATGTTTATAGTTGGCGTTTGTTTTTTAATGACAATTCAAATTTCATTTTTAAGATGCTCAGAACACCACACTTTAATTAGTACGATCAAAAAATGCAGTAAAAAAACTGGAAACATAAAACTGAAAAAGATGGTTTCTTTTTATCAAGATGTTGAAATGATGCTGAGGCATTAGCCCACTTTCTGTAAAAACACGGCCATTTTTATATGAATTAAAAAAAATATATCATAATTATGAACGTGTTGCAATAATGACCATTTACATTTTTATACGTTTCGTATATCCTTGAAATGGTTTTACCGGTGTAACTTATTAAATGAAGTACCTCCACATCCTTTGGAACAGAACCAGCCACGATTTCTTTCTATCAGAAGAGGCAACAAAAAAAAAAGTTACGGTGAAACCTACTCATTGGAGGTTTTACAATTTTTGCAGACATGTTAAAGGTGACGTCACGGGAAAATAATTACATGAAGCAGCGCCACTAAAAGCTTGCAAAAGTCTCCACTGGTTTCGCCTCGCAGCTCCTTCTCCAGATCCTTCTTATACACTGAGCCAGACACACAAGTGGTACGTTCGCATTTAAAGACACTTTTGATTTTCAGTCACCGCAACAAGCAGTGATCACTCACAAAATCTGTACGCAGCATTGATGTCGTCAAGCTGCTTTCTGGATCGCAGAGACAAGATCTCGGTCAGCGTCTCCTCGTCTGTCCCCAAACCCTGCACACACACAGACACAGTGTTGGTATTCATGTGTAGATGCACACCTGAATGCCACACCCTGAAGGCAGACAGCATGCTCACGGCCATGGCCTGCTGTAGGCGGTACGCGTCATGCTCCTGAGGAGGCATCAGCAGGTTGAGCAGCAGTGCTCCCACGTCTCCAGACACAGTCTTCTTCACAGCAGCTTCCAGGCTCTGGAGCACAGTTATGAGTATCACAGCGCATTGTATCTTAGCACATTGTGTAAACATAGTGAGAAAAGGGTTAGGGTTAGATCTATAAACAAAATGATCACTAGCAGCAGCTAAAGGAAATGCTTAAAAAGGGTTGCACAAAAACACAAAAGCACAAAAAAAACCCAGCTTCCAGAGTGAAGCTGTTGTCACTCCTGCTTCTGGTCCCTCGTTAAACAAAGGTGTGGTGTTTTAGCCCTTCACCATTAAGCCAAACCATATTTGATCAGCAAACAATGGATGAACAAACACATTTGAAAGACAATCGCGTGCTTGCAACACTACACAGCACAACCACATGGACGGCTGTACATCCGGTCCATCTCTTGCTCTGAGTATCTGAGTTGAACTGAGCTGAACGGATCACCTTTTGTGCAACTTCTTCAAAAGTCTTGGCAATAAGTTGTCTCTGAGCGTTGCTGCGATTGGTCAGGATCCTCACCAGAGTCACCGTGTCTGAGTCAGGGGAATATAACGTTAGAGTCAGGAATGATGCAGGGATAGTGGGAGTTTTTCCCCAGGGAAGCAGCACCGACTGAACCTTTCTTCTCCAGCGCTGACTGCAGCTCCAGGGCATCTCGTTCTGGGTGGAAATTAGAAAAGGGCCGTACCGTTCCAAGGGTACCCCAGGACATGTTCTGCATGAATCCAAACTTTCCACAATTAGCATGACAAAAGACGGAAAATCACTTTTATGTTATTATGAGATGTTGAATGTCTGATTTCATTGCGACTGAATTTAGAGTATGTCAAATATGCTTTGCTCCTGCTGGAAGATGGGTGAGAAGTGATGGCGTGAGTGATGGTATCGGCAGCAGGAAGTCCGGACATCAGCTCGCGGGAATTGCTCATGCAGATATTCCAACTATTTGACTTTTCTGCTATTTAACCTTAGCACTTGATGACACATTTTATATAAACTCTTTTTTTGTTTAAACTTCATCTTAGAACAATCCCAGAATTTTAACTTTAAACCTAAATAACACATTGGAAAATATATAATAATTTTTGTTATATTGGCTAGGGGAAAATAATTCAATAAGTAGATGACAAAAATTGGTGCACCTGATACTTAGCATGCAGCCTCTAATACACAGAATGCATAAATGCCCATATGCAGACACACACCCACACATATTTGAAATATCTTTCCTGTCCTGAGAGCAGACATTGACCTTCCACATTCCTTGCATGCATCTCGGTCGGTGCAGATAACAGCAGAATGATATCAGATAATCAGCACACATGGACTATTATGAGCTGTTCACTTGTTCTGTGGTACTCTCTGCTGTAGCAGAAGAGTTTAGCAAACTAACGGGGGTTTAAATATATTTAGACTCTTGTCAGTTAGTCAGTTAGCCTCACAATGTCTAATAATGTTTTAATTGGTGTTTTTTGTTTGTTTTTTCCCCCCAGAACCAGGTAAGCTGCCTGGAACACGAGCTACTTAAAAGCAGCCTGTTCTAGAATTCTTATTTTTAAGAGCGTAAGTCCTAATATGAGAGTAAAGTAGTGATTGGACAGGACAGGGAGACCGTTAACTCACCCAAGAAGGCTCCATATCTTCTGTTTTCAGGGCAGCACAAGTAACTAAATAAGAGATAAACGCAGACAGCACAAAATTACAAAATCAAACAATCACATCCAGTTTGGCAATGAACTCCAAATTATTATTTTTTTCATTAATTAAGATCAGTGTGATCAATAAACAGTCAGGAAGCAAAACAGCCAGGATTAGACTCTTAGTGATGTTCATTTCTCCTACCTGGAGCAGAATTCTGTGACTGCTGCAGACGCCACGGAGCCTCTTTTTTCACTACCTGCACTTATTCAGCTGGGAGTCTTAGTCCCACCTTTCCTGTCACCACACCTGCTGCTGTTCATCCACCTCTCTGTCAGTCACACCGCCCAACAATCTGTCGCTCTGAGCCTGCTTCGTCAACAGACACAGGGCTGAACACTGGCCAGTGCAAACCACCTGTAAAATAGTGGTATTCCCTATAGAGGAGGAATGCTGACCGTCTGGTTTGCTGACCGTCCAGACCTCCTAATACATGTTCTGGCTGTTTCATTAGACCTTTACCTATTTTTTATATTCAAAAAATAAACATAAAAGTTGGTTGGAACTGTTATTTTTGCCCTCAAATGGTGCTGAAAATGAAAGATTCTCTTAACTATCCTTTTCCAACAAGACCTCTAGTGTGCCATGATGTATTACCCTGTTCACCATGTTTTCTTCTCTCTTTCCTTTATTCTCTCTGTCCTGTCTCTCTCTTCTTCAGCAGGATGGTTTCTTCTTGTAAGCCTGGTCCTGCTCAAGGTTTCTTCCTGTCAAAAGGGAGTTTTTCCTTGCCTCCGTGCTTACCTGGGGGTTCAGGCTCTAGGTTTCAAGCACCTATTAACAAAAGGAAATTGGAAATCTAAACAGAATTGAAGCTATTTAAAAGCTGCTGCTAACCTGCAAACAGTAGCCTGTAACTCGAGACTGGCGTGGGCAGCAAACAAAGCTGATCTACAGCGACACTCCTCTGCTTTCCTGCTCACACCCACAGAAATGGAGCTCAGGAAAGGAACAGAGTGGAGAATGTTAGTCCCCAGGATACAAATTATATGTTGATTGCAAATTATTGACACAAAGGATCCACAAAAAAAGAAAAAAAAAGGTTATATTGTCAAATGCTGAAGTTCATCAAGTGGAATAAAAGACAGAACCAGTGTGACTTGTTTGGAGGGGCTGCTTGCAAATAAAAAAAGGAGAGCCTCTTCCTTCAGAGGAACGGGTCGATGAATGGAGGAAAATGTGAAAACCATTTTTTTTAAATTACACTGATATTTTCTTCAGACAACGTTAATGCATAATAGACATTTAGGGAAAATATACACAAAAACAGATTTTTTTTTTTAAAAGACAGACAATAATTTTGCAAGCTTTTATTTTTTTCTGATTCTAAAACCATGCCCTCTAAAACATTTGACAACCTGTGAACGAATATTAACACACAGACGATGAATAAAAGTAACAATTTACCGTTTCACAAATAAAACTATAACCGGTCACTTGTCGTAACTGGTCACACGTTTCCCATTTCATTAAACTGCACAATTTTGCATGACGACAACACACAGTTCTGCAACTCATCCCACAAAACAGACTGTACATATAAAAAACACATCGAAATGAGAGCATACTACTTCTGCATTTACCAACCATGTCTCAGTTTCCCCGCAGATGTCCATCCTCCTAAAATGAAACTAAGTTTTATGATTAACTACGCCTGCTTCTGCTGCCTGAACATTTGCCTGAATGGGAAATCATCCAAACAGAAAGGTCAGAGTTTGAATACCCAAATTTTTGGTAAATGCACAAGTTGGAAAAAGGTCAAAGTCAAAGCCCTGGAAAAAAGTGCACCGCATCCAAATCACTGTTCCTATGTGCTTATTTACAGGAGTTCAGTCCGTCGTCCACGTTGTTCCGGTGAATCCAGATCCGGCACGCCGCCGTCACCCTGCCAGAACCCACACAAGCAGGAAGGCAGCTTCCCTGTGACTCCACTAACAGCCCTGCAGCAGTTCAGGAAGCTCCCCCCACCCAGGCTCCTGGCATCGGCTGTGGCAGCTCTGGTTTCCAGTGGATTCCCCCAGTGGTCTGACTGGTTTTCACAGCAGTTCTATCTCCCACTGTTGGCTCGGCCTCTCCTCATTCTCTGGCATTATGACCACATGATCCTTGTCATATGTTTTGCCACCTGAAGAGCAGGAAAAAAGGAAATTTGTGGCGGTTTTGCAAGTTGCAGACTCGTTGCTGCCTCGTCGGAGGCCTGGGTTGGTACCTTTCACATCCAGCACCATGCCAGGGAACGTAACACTGTTGATCAGGCCTTTTATCTGGGTGGTCCACGTCTGGACGGGCTGACGGGTCTCTGACCACAGAATGGCCTTGGACCCTGGCTCGATGTTGCCCATGACCTGGAGGCTCATGGTTGAGATCAGCTACAACACACACGCGACCCATCATCAGATGGCCAAGCCTGAAAATGTGCTGGTCATTTTTCAGAAGCTGCCAGCGTTAAAATCACGGCAGCATTACCTTATTTTTCACCAGCCCATCCTGATAGTACCAGATGTCACTCATGGGTTCCACCTGTGCGCTCACCACCACCCCGTCCTGACTTCATCTCGTCTACACCGCCCTGGACCGACATGAACTGGCCTCGCTCTCCGTTCCTAATGCGGAAAAAACGCCGCTTCTGCGGTAGAAAAAGGTTTTGTACATTTATTTGCGAAAAAATATCACACTAATTAAATATCATACTTCCCATTTGTTCTTTTTTTATTATAAGCCAACAGTACCTTTGTGTACGAAGGTCGTGGGTGATTTGACCTGCTGTTGGATGTCGGTGCCATGAGACTGGACTGAGTCTTTATCTTTGTGTGAACATTTGCTGTTTGTTTAATGAAAAAAACTCTATTTCTTCATCTTGCAAAAGCAAATGATTGTTTGCTTGACTGGAAGGTTTTTCCTATTTTTTGGGGCCAGTTCCTCAAATAGTTACTTTTTCGACATGATAATTCATTCATATCTTTTCTTCTAGACAAACCTTGTAATTAGATTTTTATGTAATAAAAATACCACCTATTTGAATGATCTGTGTGTTGCTAGGGTTACCACTTTCCTCATCCCCAGGCAAAAGTGACATTTGTAGTAAAATAACCAGTGAGATGTTTGTGTACTTTTCTGTTTATGGAAGTCTGCAAAAACTAAACCAAAACAAACAGGCAAAGATCAAAGCACACAAAACCAACCTGTCTGACTGGAAACAGCGAACCAACAGTCTGCAAAGAGCTGAACTTCAACCAGTTGGTGATTTCTATGGGTTCCAGGAAGAACTGGCGCCCCCTGTAGTTGCTGTGCTCACATATCACCCAACTGCAGAGTCAAAGATTCGGACCGTTTGTCCCCAAGCCGCCTCACAGCTGAAGGACACAGCGGTGCAGAAGAACGCCGTCTCACCAGCCGCTGTTGACTCGGACAGACAGGATGTGGTTGTTGAAGCCTTCTTCCACCATGCTGGTGATCTCCGTCTCCGTGGTGATCTCTCGGCCCTCCAGACACTCCAGACTGAACAGTGAGATGGAGGGAACTGTAAACGTCTGCACGGAGGACAGGTGGGAGTTCAGGGACCACTCTGGCGAAAAGACGGTGATTTTTCTGTACGGCTGCTCCCTCACCACTGCCACAGCCTTGACTGAGTGGATGGTGAAGCTGGATGGACATCCCATGCTGGACAGATTCGGATAATCCCCCTCAGATAAGACGTACAAGCTTCCCGAGTAGTTTTTCTCCTCGTAGATCACCCAACTGAAACACAGGTGCCATCACACACATTCACACACAATCCCTCAGTTATCCACAACAGAAGGGAATCTGGAAGTTTGGGACGATGCTCTCACCTTCCTCCGGATACTCGGCAGGACTTCGTCAGGAGCTTTTCTGGCACAGCGTCCTGATTGCGGTCAAAGACCTGAGACTCGCCCTGAAAGTTTGGCTCCGAGTACAAAGATCACCTGACGGACAGGAACAGACGCACAGCTCTAACGTGCCTGGTTACATACATTATCATGCCATCAGTCTTGTGTGACCTTAACCTAGTTGCTGGTAAACAAAATGGGTTTACATGTTTTGATTTAATTAAAAAAAAAAAAAACAGCAGGTTTTCCGAAAAATAATACCTCATGTTTGATCATTTTTGCTTTTCTAGCTAAATGTTCTGTGGAGGTGACTCCCAGGGTACTTTAGGGATTTTGCAGATACAGATAATAGAAATAAAAAACAGACTGTGTGTTCTAGTCAGTGTAAACAGACAAGCACTGTCTCATTGTTTGACTGAACAAAAAGTCAGTCAACAGCGCAGAAACACAACTTGTGACGGTGACTAAGGCTGCAGCCTAAAAACCACCAGCAGAGGGCAGCGAAGAAGCTTTGAGATTCCTGGTTCAACCAGCGCACAATTCCCTGGAAGTTTTCATTTACAGTTCACATTTTTAGCTCTGTAAAGTACGTTTCTATGATTAAATTAAATTTATCAAATTGAAACTAAATTTATGATACTCGTGGAGTATGTAGGGAAAAAAAGAATCGTTACCTCATTCAAAACCTGGGAACCATGAGCCTAAAATCAAAATAAAGATGTGAGTAATTCCACTTAACCACAATGTGCCCATTCAGTGATGTTTTTAAAGACTGCCGGGTCTCACCATAAGGATGGGTTGTAATGAGCAGATGCGGTTGTCCTGGGAACCCCAGTCTGCACAGTTATTGTAGAACCCCTTCTCTAAGATGTACTGGTTCCCTGAGAAGTCCACATGGGAGTAGGCCACCCACCTGCAGAGCAGCACCTACGTTAAGCACCCTGCCGCAGTCCCAATGAACCTGGTTTACACGGAGTCTCTGATGACTTACGCCCCGCTGAGCACGTGTATGGAGCGCGTATTGGTTTTGTAATTGAAGAGTTCGACATCAGGGATGGCCTCCGTCACCTCGAAGGTGGTCCCCTCCTGTTCGCCCTCCCCCTCATCCTCATCCTCCGGCAGCTCAAACATCACCAGCAACGGGTCGTTCAGATCCTGCAGACGAGCAGACGAGTGAATTCACATCGAAAGAGCTTCGCTCCTTTTTGAATGTGACTTTAAATTAGGCTGTTGAGACTCCAGTAAACACACACACGCGCACACGCACACACACACACACACACACAGGGCCCAGTCGTTAAAGGGTGTTAACACTCCTCCTACCGCTCGGATAACCCTGACGGAACGCAGCTCTGAGTCGCAGCCTCCCCACACCCTCCAGTCATGGTACTCGCCCTCCTCCAGGAGGTACTGGTGACCCCGGTAGCCCTCCTTCTCAAAGCCTACCCAGCTAAAACGACACAGAGGCGGTCCGCTCATGAAATACATACACAGTCTTCACTGTTTCTCAGCGTGGAGGTGAGAGTTGAGGCAGAACTCACATTCCTCCCAGCACTTTGAGGGAGCCGACGCTGTACATGAAGGTCGTCTGCTGGCTGTCTGTTCTGGTCATGAAGTCCCTCATGCTGCTGGTTATGGTCCTTGATTTTCCAGTGAAGTAGGGCTTGTCGTAGATCACCATCTTGACATACAGCAAAGGCCTTAATTAAAATGAAATGCTACAAATATTCCATAGTTTTGTCATAGCAGCAATGTTACCTACTTTGGGCTCACTGGCGTTTTCCACTCTTGGTTCACCCTGCAGGAAAACAGAAACAGGCGACAGCGTCACTGCAAGCAGGGAACTTTTAACTTTTATAAAAGAGCAGAGAGCCTGCACACGCAGGGATATTTACGATTTTGAGTGGATGAAGTGATCCCACGTAGGGCTGATCCACTCCCCAAGCAGCAGGGTTGCTGTACCCCCCCACCTCCAGCACCCGAGGCGCACCCTGGAAGGAAGGCTGAGCGTACACCAGCCACCTGAGCAGGAAACACACACAGCACAAGGTGTTCATGCTGGTGACAGGATCAGACCAGCTGCTTGTTCCAGCAGCCAGAAACTCACAGTCCAGCGTTGACGATGATGGAGTTCGCTCTGACGGGCAGACCGAAAATCCTGGCATCCTCTGATGTGTCTCTGAAGACGACCTTTTTCCCTTCGGCATTCTCCTCCGGGAACAAACTAATTTCTGGAACACTGTAATCCTGAAGCCAAATAAATACACTTTTACCAGATTAATCATGTGGTTGGGGCTTTATCACGATTCACAATCAAAAAAAAGGCCTGTTTTTTTTTTCTCTGTCGTGGAAATAAAAATATTAAAAGGTCAATATAAATGTGTAGCCATCCACAATGTTAACTTGTGCCTGTGTTACATAAACAAAAGCACTAATCATCATCCTCATTCATTCTGATCCAGGATATTACTGCACATCAATACTTTGCCAGATTTACAACAATGATTCTTTGCTTCAATCTCCTAAAGTTCTACATACAAAACTCCTTCACACCTGATCAAAATACCACTTTAATACCTATGAAAACGTTAGACGACACTAGCTGCACGGTAGATGGCGCTAGAACCCCTCAGGAAAATGTCCTTTGAGCACAGAAAGTTCAGAATGCAACTGGAGTCGTGTTGCAGAACCTTCAGATTTTACTATTATTTTAAATTTAAAAGAACGGACCAGGAGTCTTCAGCATCAGCCCGTCACCACCCGCTGAGCCGAGGCTGCCTTACTCTGACGGCTCTTCGGATGGACCCAATGATGAACTTCGGGGCCGATTCAGGGTTCGGTGGTTCGTCCGGTCCGTTCTGCACTCCCTCCTCGTGTCCATTCTGCTGATGCTCCGGGCGTCCAAAGGGACATGTGATCTCTATGTCTCCCTCGTCCAAGGCGAACTTTTCTCCTTTAAAGTTTGGTTTCTCGTACAGAACCCATCTGGAGACAGCAAAAAGAAGAGAGGGCTTCTTTCTCACACTTCACCTCAGCAGCATCTCCTCTGGCTTGTTTACTGTCAACGGTTAACAATGTTTGTTGATATTATTTACTGTACATATTAACCTCAAGTAATGAATAATGAAGGGACAAAGTTAGTCTTTCTGTGAATCCGAGCTGAGTGAAAGAACGTAAAGAGATCGGCTGTCAGCTGACCCACGCACCCTCCCCTGGTGACCCTGATGGAAATGGTCTCCTGCAGCTCCCATGGCGTGGCATCAATCACGTCACTGCGCACCTCAAATCTCTGGCCGCACATTCCTGGCCGGTCAAAGATGTACACCTGAGCAAGAGGAGGTGTCAAACGTGTCAGGACAAGAAGCTTAAAAAGTTACCGATTGAATGAAAAAAGAAAATAGCTGTACTTTTGTTCCCACACACAAATGTCACGAAGCAGCAGATGGCAGAAATACCCATTAACATGAACGCCGGCCTGTACGTGCAGAGATCGCTCCTTTGTCTTTAAAGGTTAAATTGAAGGAAAACAATCCTATAAAGTCGGCAGTGGTGACATGTTGCTTCCAGCCCGACTGAGGCCCTGCAGCATGGAGAGGCAGCGTGCAGAAGCAGGTCTGCCCTTTGCAAGTACATCATGTGCTGGGATCGGCAGGAGGTGGTATGCATTAAATTCATGCCAAATGTCACCCGCGTTTCGCCTGTTATCACTCTAAAATTCCATCTTCGTCTCGGCTGTGAACTTGAACATGCTGCTACGACCTGAGACGCTGATCCGTCCGCTGGTGCAGGTTCTCGACCTAAGGCCGTAGCAGCTTCAGCTCAGTCATTAACCCTGACGGATGACTGTCCCGTGGTTGGGTGGGACCTTTGGAGAGCCAGTGTCCTCAGCTGCCCCGGAGCATCTCACTGGCTATTAGAATTTAAATATCAAACCCCAACTGACCCCAAATCAGACACAAAATCTAGTTTAATTTGTCTTTTTCTTGTCATCCCTCTTATTAATAGCGTGTATTTTGTGTTTAGAGGGTTATAACAGGAGGCCTGCTGACACTACACCTACAAAATAAACACAGTCAAATGCAGGTGTTTCTCACTGGAGCAATCAGCTGTTGTGCTGGATGGGACTCACCTTTCCAGGACGAGGATTTAGTTTTCCATGTTCCTTCTCTTTAGTCAGCTAAAATTTAAAAAAAAAAAAAAGTTTTTTAAACAGTCTGTCCTGAAACAGTTCATTTATATCATGAAAAGCAGAAGCAAATGCACTGAAACCAATCTAACTGACGTTATTAGCCTCTGCCTAAGATGATAATGACTCTCCTATAGATGGGCTTTGCAACCACACCGAAGACAGTCGCAGTTTCCGGCTGCATGCCAGACGATCCAGCCGTAGTTGATGTTTGTCATGTTGTTGGACTGGTTTGGAGGCGTCAGCAGGAAGAATGGACAACAGAGTGTGTATTCATTCTTTGCATTCACTCACGACCATGTTTTTATAGTGGAACCAGCTCAGCTCACCTGACAACAACTGAGGTGGATTACAGCCTCATAGGTGGTTAGGTTAGGGCTAGTAGAATACCTAAGAATCAGCTGATCCCCGGAAACGCGTTCTCTACGGAACAGTAACCTAGATCCTATTACCAACTCAATGCATCCAGCATTAGCCTCGATCCCAACAACAACGTCTGTAGGAGTCATCCTCTGAGGTGACCTATTTAACCTGCAACACAACATCGTTTATGTAACGAGTGGAAGCAGGCTGTCAGGCGCCATGTCTGTAAACAGGAACAGCCTCATTCTGTTAAAAACCCACCATGCAAAAACAGTTTTGTTTTCTTACAGTACATCGTTTACATTGTCCTAGCATGAAACATGTATGTAGTGGATGCCTGACTGATGCTCTGGGGCAGTAAAACCAGATCTGCAGGTGATGATGTGCTCTTCTGCGCTGGCTTTGCCACAGGGACGGCTTTGTGGTTTGTCTTAAAGCTGCTTCTTCCAGCACATTAAGAGGACTCAAATGCAAATAAGACATGAGTTAAAAGAACACAGCTATCTGCTGAAGCTGATCTAAAACTGTTCTGTGTCACTCGTGCCAAACCTATCTCAGCTCCTGGCTGAGGAGTGTGTGTCCCAGCCCCGCCGGCAGGTATGCTGCCCCCCACCCAACAAACACACGCCCTTCCCTGAAATCAGCAGACAAAGATAAGAAAAAGATTGACAGCTTGACATTCTGTTGATGCAAATAAGTTGAGAAGATGACAGAATAGTGTCATTGTACAACTTAGTACTGCTCGACAACAGTTTGACAGCTACAGCTGATACTAAGTAGCATGAAATATGATCGTATTAGATACAGGTGTGTTAACACTGATGGAAGCTCGGTAGTTATGGGTTTCAATCTGCTTGAAGGACAAATTTATCACAATCACAAAATACTAATGAAATGTGATGCAAATGTGATGCAAAAAGATAGATGGATAGACATGCCACTCAAACAAAATCAGTCAGCCAAGTAAATCCCCAGAAGAATGTGACGTGTGTGTGTGTGTGTGTGTGTGTGTGTGTGTGTGTGTGTGTGTGTGTGTGTGTGTAGGTACGTGATTGTACTGAGGGGTGTGGTACAAGATGTTTGCAAGTACAGACAGATAAGTGATAATAAGATGGGTGTGGAAAACTGCAAAAATTATCTTGAAAAAAATAATCATTTTAAAACACTCACATCTAAAGCTGGAAAACTGCTGCCGCTATCATCCTTTAAGCCCATTAATGCCCAAATTTGTTTCCTCAATCAGTCTTTATGTCAGAGCTTTACTGTTTCCTGAACTCAACTAAGCCAACATGGCAAAAGGGGCTTCTTCAGGGAGGTGACCAAAAACCTGATGGCCGCTTGTCGGCT
Source organism: Tetraodon nigroviridis (assembly GCA_000180735.1). Taxonomy (NCBI): domain Eukaryota; kingdom Metazoa; phylum Chordata; class Actinopteri; order Tetraodontiformes; family Tetraodontidae; genus Tetraodon; species Tetraodon nigroviridis. The sequence goes on along the minus strand of CAAE01015029.1, from coordinate 115,856 downwards.
GTCACACTTCCTCTGGGGAGAAAGAAGAACCCTCAAGAACTAAGGTGGGCAAACTAAGGCCCGGGGTCTTTACAAAAACTTCACAAAAAAGCCAAATTAGAAAGGTTGTCATCTTGACCGGTTAGAAAAAAGTTCAGACCCCTCCTTCACCGAACATGCCAGCATGTCCTCTTAAGTAGGTGAAGCTCCAAACATCATTTGGAGCTTCATCATCCATCTTTAGATGGACCAGTTTAGAGGCTCTTCAAAAGATTTTCCTGTCAATAGTCCATCAAGCAGGATTTTAAGCAAACCTCTGATCCTCATTTAGGGGCGTTAGTTTCCCGCACCACCTGACCAGCCCGCGTCATGATGAGGTTCAGGTGTAGAATTTTGAGACAGATAATGAATTTTATCCATTTTTAAATGGCTTGTTTGTATTTGCAGAGGCCGGTGAGGTGAGGTGTGAGGGCAGCCTACCACTTGTTCTGACTCACCTAAAGGCCCAAAGCTGAGGACATTTTAACCACATCTTAGTCAGTAAAAAAAAACAAATAGCACATCTAAAAACCCTTGCACTTTCACACCTCGAGACTCAACGTTGCGCTGACTTTCTGCTGTGCGGTTTAGGCAGGTAAAAGAAGCCACTTTGCAGCTGAGGGAAACTAAGTATTGTTTAAACATCCTGAGTCAATATTTGCTCAAACTACTGAGCAACTCGTTCCTAAAGAGAAACTACACCTCCAGAACCCAGCTGTTCCAAAGTTTCTACAGGCATGATGAAAAACATCCCTGTATTCCTGCGTATGCGGTCAAAGATGGATGGATAAGCAATACTGACTACTGGAAATCTTCGGAAGAAACTTTTTTGGATTCCGAGTCTTTGAAACTTCCCTCAGGGAGAAGTTCTGTGGCTGCACTTTGTTCTGTACTAAAGGTTCAGCGTTCAGTATTTAATGGAATGTGGGAAAACTGCAGGCATGAGCAGAAATATCAAGCAACTACTCTTTCATTTAGCACAAATGGGGCATTTTTACAAGCCATCTGCAGCCACATGCAATAAAAGAAAACAGAGGTGTAAATTCCAACTTTAAAGGACATGAAGGCGCAGTGAGGCGGAAAATATCGTGCAAGGAAGGAGCAAGCGTGAAGAGCTTGACTGAAAATGCTGTTCATGAAAATTCTAGGTATTCTGTCTGCAGCAGCCAGGTCAGAGCTACCTCGTCCAATCCAGAGTGACTGAGCCTCCCAAGAGGAAAGGCCAGGCCTCTTATTGTTACCTGTTGATACAGAAGCTACTTGTGGTCTGAACGGATTTCAACCAGCATTTGAAAGAAGGAACGTGTGGCTCCTCCAGTAGGTGTTTATTTTGTTGAATTTTAGAAAGAACATTTAGCAGGCAGCCTCATGACATAGAAAAGATCTGTGGTTTCCGAAGAGGACAGCTGGTTGATTCACCACATGTTTGTCTCTGCTTGACTGGTTTATTTTAAAGGCCTTAATGGGAACTAATGAGGTGTGTGTTGTGTTGGTTCTTGCACCCCCCTGTGGACAGCAGAGGTGTGACACCTCCTGTCGGTCTGACAAGCACATGAAGTACACGTTTTCCTTTATGCTTGATGTCCCACCTTTTTAGTCAGTTATTTTCATTTTCTGGCTCTGACTATATAAACCCTGACTGAAAGTCAAACTCCAATAACATATACTTCCTATAGATGATGGATGACATGAAAAAGCTCAACAATAAAAATCCTACTTACATAAGCGTCGGGGAAAGCTCTGTATTTCGAGGGGAGGTTCTTTTCAGGTTGAGGTCCTTGGCTCCCGAACGGCGTCTCTCCCGCTACGCTGCTAAACAGCGGCGTCTGCTGGCCGCCAAAACTGGCCTCGCTGCTGAAGCTCCGCTGCAGGATGGGAGCGCTCACCCTCCCGGCCCCGATGCCCATCGCCTGCGCCTGGCCGAACAGGGTCAGGCTGGACTCTGGCGAGGCAAATGGCCGGTGGAGGTCGATGGAGCCTGTGGGACTGAGAAGGTGGGTGGGACTGTTGCTGGAGGGGGGCGAGCCCAAGCTGGCCTGCGGAGGTCGGCTGATGCGACTGGAAGCATCTTCTGCTCCGTTCAAGGACCCCGGGGTGGAGGTGTTCAGGAGGACGGAGAAACGCTCATAACGGGAGCCCGCTGGATCTGTTCTGCTGCCCGATTCCAGCTCCTTGGCCCCGATGCTCAAACGCTCACTGCCGAACGGCACGTCGGGCAGCGAGCTGGTTCGGAACAGCGAGCGGTGGGCTGTTTTGTTCTCCAGCTTTTGATCTGAGATTACCGACCTGCCAAAGAGAACACTGCTGTCCAGGCGGGAACCCAGGTTTGGGGCCGGAAACAGCTCATTTCCATTCAGAACCTGGGACTGAACGTCATCCGGGAGAAAGTCGGGGGAGGTTCTAATGGCACTGCCGGCGGTTCTCAGAGGGGAGCCTGAACCTGGTGTTTCAGACGGTTCCTGCAAGTGGTTGAACATGCAATTCATTGAAATGATGGAAAAGGAGTATTTCACAGGTTTCTGCTTTTCTGTTCTGCTCCAAACATCCAAATACTGCATGAGCCAAAACAAGACATTTTTAGAAAATCATTCTTAAACGATTCAATGCATTTTTTAATCAAAAAAGTTGCCCCCTAATGTCTGAAGATGCATTTAAATAAAGATCAAAACACTCAAGTAAAACTACAACATTTTTCATCCAAAATATAGAGATGAAATTTCAAAACTCCTTGAAAAAAACAAATGTGCTTCTTGGAATAGCATGAGTGACAAAGACAACTGGAGCAATTTCTTTACCTGCTGGTTCTGCTTCATCAGGTTGAGCAGTGAACGAGTGTCTCTGGAGTCCGCAGGCCCAGGTCTGGAGGTAGAGTGTAGAGCCCATTTAGGGGCTCGGCGGGTTTCCACTCCAAAGATTCCCTCACAGCTGCAGCACCTGAGAAGTCAGGGGCATCCTGAGAGGCTGGACTCTGAGAATCCTCCACAATCGGTGGCAGGGAGGACATGAGGGCTGGGGCAGGAGGGCGTGGGGCCGAGCTCCTCGGCCTCGTGGAGGGTCCCATGCTCTTCAGCGTGTCAACCAGGTTGTCCATTTCAAATTGGCTGAGTGAGTCAGAGTCGGGGGAGGCAGGCGGGGTGGATGGGGTGGCTACGGGATCGGAGTCGAGCTCCACAAGCGTGGCCTGGAACACTCCAGTGAAGCGCGCCGAGTCCTCGTCCTCGTCCTCGTCCTCTTCCTTCCAAGTGTTGTTGTGAGCAGGTTGCTGCCAGAGCGACTTTAACCTCAGCGCTGCTCCCTCCCTCTCAGCAGGTGCAGCAGGCTCCTCCCACTGCGAGCTGCTTCTCCTCCACTCATCTCTCTGCCCGCCCTCGCCGCTCGTGCAAACCTCCCCCGCTGCTGCTCAGCCTGTTGCCAGAGGTGGTATTTGGCTCCAGAGGATGGGAGGAGACAGAGGAGGAGGTGTCGAGATATCTGCAGGTGGTAGCTTTGCTGCCGTCAGACTCTCCGTCACTCAAAAAGGAACCCTCGCTTCTGGGTGCTTTATACTGAAAAACACCTTCAAATCTGTTCTTCCACTTGTACTCTTCTCCATTTGTCTCCGTTGCGGCTATGCTGGTGGCGCCATCAGCTTCAGACCCGTCGATCAGAGACAACTTATGGAAACGTTTTGCATCATCCTCTGGAAAGTTCTTCAAGGACAGCGTGGTGCTCAGGCTGCTGTAGCCTGAATCCATTTTGTGCATCCAACCAGGTTTAGTGGGCTGCAGTCCCAAAGCCAGAACTGCTTTCCCTGATGTTGTCACAGACCTGTGCAGATGCAGAAACACATATCTGCTAAAGCTCCGAAGCACCAGAGCAGAGACAAAGCAGATCCTCGGTCTTTCAGGTTCATCGGTGTCTCTTAGGTGTGCTTTCAGCTTTGCCAGCAAAGCAAAGTATGCAAAGCAAACCCATGTGCAATAAAAAACTCGTGGTCACAGCAGTTATGCAATACTGGCTGGTAACTGTAACCATAGAATCACCTTTCAGATTTAAAAAGAATTTAGAAGAATAGCACGCTGGCACGGTGCTGGCTCTATGCTTTGATAGCACCTGTCACACAGTTAAAACCAATGAGGATAACGTGCAAATGAGAAAAAATGCTGTTGCCCTACTCACTCAGGGTTACTCAAGGTCAACGCCGGGGCAGGCGCAGGGAAAAATGACCAGATCCCAAATCACCGCGCTTCAGCAGCTTTAAAATGACCTACAGATTTACAGTTTAAGCTCATGTTGATCAGCAAACGAAGGAGAGAAATGGTCTGCTGAACCCGGCATGCCCACAGGCTTCATTCTAACTTTTTGGACACTGTAAAATTCCCAATATGAACGGATGAGTTATCTACTATCAAATTCTAAACATGTTTGATTGGTGAGTCACAAAAAGGTTTTGACAAACACCAAATGGAAAAAAAGACCTTCTGCAGGTTTGAGGGAGGGGTAAGGACGCAAAATCTGTTGACCTAAAACACAAAAAGGCTTTGTGGTTGCACGACTCTACAACAAAAATGTGGTGAAGGAATTTACAGTTGGCGCTGTCATAAAGCAGATGAAAGACAAGGCTGTTTGAGCTGAGATGGATGCTTCAAATACTTTACAAGTGTTCGTCCACCTGGAAACGGACTACAACCTTTAAATGTGCACAATCAGGACGATCTACCAGAAGGCTGAGGGAGTGCACTTTTTATGTAACCACCGTCACAATCCTGTTTGTGACACCAATCTTCTTTTGTCATCATCACACTAGACTGGACTCTAAGGTCCGGTACACCTGCTTCTAAACGAGGATAGACATCAGGACAGTGGTGATCAACTCGCTCTCAAACTGGCTCTGCAGAAACCTTCTAATTGGCTGATTCGCCAGTTCAAACGGGTCTTTAAAAGCCCTCAAGTACGACAGGCTCTAATTTCAGGAACACAGCCTAATGTGTGTGAGTGCAAACTCCAGCTGTGGTCCAATAAAACAATAACATTTTAGGACAATGTGGAAATAACGTTCTACCCAAAACTATAACAATCAAGGCCAGGTGGAGATGCTGAGAAACATCCAGGTTTTCATCAGCATCAGAAGCAACCAAACCAGTTCCTCTTATCTTCACAACTTTTAGGACTGTGGAGAAAAAGGTGTTTAATCTGTGTGTGGAACAGCTTTCTTTCACCACAGATCAGCCCTCCGATGAAAACGTTCAGTTTGAAACAACAGTGACAAAAATGTGAATTCACTGCTTCTTTCCAAAGAGCAGCCACAAGTCAGTTTATGCTCAGAATCAGGCAGCAACACTTCCTTCAACCCTAAAAACGTTCATTTCAGGCTAACCTGCAGAACACATGATTCTAAAACTCCACTGAGGTAGTTTCTTGTCCCCTTTAAAGGTATTAACAATGGACTTGTAGGGGTCCCTGGGGGCCGACACATCTTGAAGCACAGTACCGCAGCCACACACCTTGTGAGGATGTAGTTAAAGGTTCACGCCTGGCTGCCGTGTCTCTCTGCACACTTAAGTGGTTCTTGAAATAACATGGATTTCAATCAGTTAGGGAGGGTTGCTCGCTGTGCCCAACGTCTCAAAGGCTTTAAGGGTGCAAATTACTCTGATTACTTCTTGACAAGACACACCCTTTCCAGGTGACTCCCTCACAAAGCTAGTTGACAGCAGGCAGAGCGGTTGCCCTGACAGCTAAAATATAATCCCTATTTTGGTAGATACCTAACCTGACCTTGTCTGCTTTAAGGAGGCTGCTGGAGCTTCTCAGCCACAACTTATTATGCTGTTAACAACCAAAAAAGGAGACTTTAGATGTAATAAAACAAACAAAAACTAAAAAAAACAGAAAGAAAAGGTAGAAGTGACAGGCCTGCCGGGGGGGTCCAGCTTTGCATAACAAAAACATCCAAATGAACTAAGGCTATTATGAATCGTTTAAATTAGCAATACCAGAATGACTGCTGCTTTGAGCAGCTTTTTTGAGCCGGTTACGGCTACAGAGGAGAAACAATAGCTTGCAGGTTTCCAGAGAACGCTGCACATTGCAACGTTTCAGGTGAAGTCTCTTAAATTGCTGGCGCCCGACAGGTAAGAAAACAAGTTTGTTCACTACAAAACCCACTAAGAGCACCTGACTGTGCTCGACTGTCTGAGAAAACAAAATCAGACATGAAATATACATAAAGACACAATATACAAGAGAAAAACACAAGATGAAATGTGCTTCTATTATTAGAAAGAACAAACACTGCAGGATTTTGGTAGCTGATTATACATTTGCACAACGATGTTGTCTGATTTTTTTAACTTAGTTTTTGTCTATAAATGAAAAATCCTAAAACACATTATACAGTTAATATATGCAAAATAATCACAGGCAGACTCCTTCTGAATGAGGGTCAAAGGTCATTGTCAATCAAAGTGCTCATGCCCACGGACGTTTCTGGGGGTCACAGCTCAAGAAACAGAACCTTCACATCTTTGTATGTACAAGGAAGAGTTGTTTCTCTGCAGGTTCCTCCACTTCTGTCCCTACATGTCAAACAGGGGCCAATCACACCCGAGAGCAACCAAAGGATGGCTGAGGAACAGCATGTGCCTCCGCTGGCTCCAGAACCAATCACACCGTAAATATTTAGTTTTCATTACAACGCTAAAAGGCTTTTGATTAAAGAGGGATTAATAACCAACAAGAGCAACTTGTTCAGTTTCATTAAGTAGCAATTACAGAGATATTCACTATTACAATATACAGTACTATTATAACTTAGTCCTTAGTCTTATTATGACGAATAAATGATATTATTATTAGCCAGAAAAGCATAAAATAAGTAAACAGTAAATGCACCTGTTCTTATGCTCTGCTTGTAAATCACATAATATATCAGAACTTAAACAATTTAATTAAAAACAATAATAGAAAAGGATCATTTATCAACCGTGTCCCGCTTTGCAGCAGCGTCCTCTGGAAACTACGTGCTTATGCTGCCATCTAGTGGTGCCAACATATATCACAGCACATACGGTAATTTGAGACCTGAACTGAATTCTTTAGTTTGTCAAAACGAAATACAGACTTTAAGCGCGTTCCAGCTCCACCCCTCATAAAATCTGGCTAATCTGTCGGAATCTCATCATTTCTACTGAAAAACAGAGATATTTACTGACAAACAACCCAGGAAAGGGCGTATAAAGACAAAAAGACCCACACCTTTGCACATCTCACATTCAAGCCTGTTGCAGTATGTCAGTCTGCAGCGATGATGGTTCATGCCGACCTTCTGCTGGATTATCACAGAGCCAGAGTCTCGGCTAGCAGCTCAGCAGCTTCTCATCTGAGTTTCACGGCTTGTGTACACAGAACTGATAATAAATCCGATTGTTATACGACTATATTGTGCCCACAGAAACTAAAATGGGATTGGTTTATGACAAGATTTCCATGTGACGTATTACTTGATTCTAAATCTTTATTACTTGCGGATGGTACGCAACCCAAACCATAAATATTGGTGAGGGACCTTTGTGATCTGCTCGTCTGTGTGGTGACCCCTCCACATTAACGAGGAATGTCTGAGATCACATGACTGAAGCAATTTATCAACTAATCCATCAGCTGCTCCACTTAATTATTCACATTACTCAGGAATTTCAAGAGAAATACACCCACAGAAGCTATGTCACCCAACACGCCCTCCATGTGCATGTGGGTTGCAAACAATCGCTGCTGCTGCAGGTGAGCTGCTGCTCCGCCGCTGACCTCCTTATCAGAGCTAATGTTTAACCATCACATTACAGGCTCTCATCAGATTACCACAGTGTAAGAGAACACCCTCCCGGGCTGCACCACAGCACTGTTTCACATTCCAGAAGGAACGATTCAAAAACAGACTTCAGGGAGGCCTGAAACCGCCTTCAGAACCGCCTCAATAAGACGGAGAAGGTTTGACCTGCTGAATTTGCCGTCATCGATCTGTAAACATTCCCAACAAACCCCACCCACCTCTGGAAATCTGACTCTTCTGTTAAAATGCGACCGGTTTGCCTCTTACCCTTGACTCGGATGCTCCGGGCTCCCCGACAGCGGAACTGCGGCTGCGGCTGCGGCTGCACGGTGCGCGTCTGTCAGGTGGAGCTGCACCTCTGCCTCTGGGTTCCTGCTCCTGCCCGTGCTCCATGTAATCGTATCCACCCACTCAGCGCTCTGTGGAACCCTATTGTGTTGAGCCGCGGAGCCTCTGAGTGTCACCGACCCCGTGTCCACGGCTGCGCCCGCTGCACCGCGGCCGTCAGGCTGTCGGCCGTCGTCGCTGCTTTTCTCTGCTTCTGCCACAGTGGAAACTTGCTTCCCTGCTGTTGCACTTCTGACAGTTATTATGACTTCCTGTCTTGCGTCATCACTCGTGCGGCTTTTATGAGTCAGGTAGTCCAGCGGCAGACTTACGGAGCGCTGCTCTCCGTTAGGGGGCTCTTCAGATTCCAATTCCCTGGCCCAGATTTGCTGGGAATCCTCCAGCCGCAAACACTTCTCAGCGAAGGGTGGAACAGGATCACATACCGCTGCTTCATTCCCCTGCAGAACCGGTTTAGCCAGTACCTCCGTTCCCTCTTCCTCCACCTGCGCCATCGCTTTCGGCCACTTTTCATTGTCTTGCAGGTGAGCTTCGAAGCCGTGACCTCTTGCTTGACCTTCTTCCTTCGTCTCTCCCCCCGATTTCTGCACGAGTGTCCCTCTAAACGCTCCCTCGTCTCGTGCTGAAAATCCACCCTGCTGCTCAAGCTCTTTGTGGAAGCCGACCGTTGTCCCCCCGTCCTCCATCTGCGCTCCTCCTTCATCCATGGTGTACATCTCGTCGTCGCCGCTCTCCATGTTGTCTTCTTCTGCGCTGTAATAGATATCCACAGCGCTGCCGTCATCTGATCCGACGCTGAGATACGTTGGACTGAAAAAGCCCTCCATGTCTCCAGGAGGAGCGGGCCCTTGGCTTTTCCGCTCTGGATTCCTCCTAGTTTTGTTTTCAGGGGCAGGAGATGGAGAGGCAGGCCGGGTGCTCGCCTGCTCTCTGATGAAGTGTCTGACTGGAGTCGGAGCTGGGACAGGTTCAGTAACAGGAGCGTCTCCCCCCGGGGCAGTTCCGCAGTCAGAAGCAGGAGGGGCAGCCACCTGGAGCGCAGCGCCGGGAGAGTCTTCCTGCAGGTTGGAGAGCAGCAACAGCCCCTCCAACGGCTTACCTCCATCACCGCTCTCAAGGCGCGAGTACCGAGACGCCGGTGGGGCTGTGCTGTGGACACCTGAGGCCTTGGAGGCTTCAGGTTCTGTTTGGTGTGAAGTGAGTCTGAAGTGTCCAGACACAGAATCTCTGCCACCGTAAAGACCGGCTGGATCTTCTCTGCCTGCGGCTGGTTGGGTCTGGCCAGGGTGGCTGGGCGGCCTGGTTTCTGTGCGATATTCATTCACCGCCCAAACGACGGCCTTGGACTGGTGGGGCTCGCTAAAGACCTGAGAGGAGGTTGAGAGTGACGACAGAACCTCGGAGGTAAAACTCTGTGGGAAGAGGGAGTCGTACAACGCTCCGTACACCTCGTCTTGATTGACGGGACGAGGACTCTTCTTCCGACTGACGGCTGCCGCTGGGACGGCTTCAGACGCCGAGCTCTCTCCAGGAGCGGAAGCAGAGCCCAGCTCAGGTGGTGTGGAGGCAACACCTGCCGTGTGGGGTCCATCAGCCAGACTGCCGCCTGCGGCAGGAGCCTGGTCATGTGATCTTTCCCCCCTAATGGACGCCTCACCAGACGTTTCCGTTGTGGCAGAACGCTGATAAACGTCCTTCTGTGGGGCGACGGTCGACGCAACCGACTCCCAAACCGCCTCTTTCTGACCCGAAGGGTCAAGGTCCACCTGAGGCCGCTCAGCTGGACCGATGGGCGTGGTTTGGGCTCCCGTAGGAGCGGTAGCGGTGGGCGCCAGATGGCTTTGTGTTGCGTTCCCGTGAGCAGAAATGCTCTCTTCAGAAGCTGCAGAGTTCATCTGCAGCTCTGGGATGGTTGCAATCGGAGCTCTGGGCGCGTCGTCGGGGGCAACAGTCTGATCCGGACCCTCCGGAGGCTCCTGCGTCCTTTCATGTGTGTTGAAAGAAGCTGTTGGCCGCAGCTGGTTTAAAGCAGAGAAGCCCGGTTCAAAGCGGTTGGCGACCACGGGGGGAGGAGAAGGGATGTCGAAGGCGTCGCTGGTGTCCAGCTCCGGCTGAGAGAGGCTCAGCAACCTCCTCGTCCTGAGTTCATCTCCACCCGTCTCCGCCCGGCTGAGTGGCAGAGGAGTCTGAAAAGGATAGTTTCCAGTTTCATTCAGAAGAAGGTGAAAAATCTACACTCAGCTGACTTTAAAACAAGGTTTATTTTAAAGTTATTTTAAAGTCACATGTGTTTTTTAATGTCATTCAGAATCTCTGCTGTCAGAAGGTACCGATGGGTGGACAAGAAGGACAATTACTCACTGTGGACGCACTCGATTCTTCAGGCTCTGGGACGTGGAGGACAAACGTGCTCTTAGAAATATTGTCCTCATATTTTTTCTTCTTCTTTTTAAGACCAAATGATAAGGTTGCAAACTTCTTCGGCTTGTGGAGGTCCAACTCGGAATAGCTGATCTCTTTGTCCTGACGAAGAAAAAAGACAATGCCAAAAACAGCCAGTTAGTCATAATTCTTCAGTTTCGCAGACGTCCACCACATGACACACACACACAGAGGACGATTTGGACATTTTTATTCAGCACAATTGTCAGCGTTTCAGGTGTTAACAGCAGTTTTTGCTGATGTGTGCCACCTTTATCTTTAATAAGAAAATCAGCTGTCAAGTTTGACTTTCTGATGATCAGAGATCAAAGGACATATCTGCATTTCTTTGTGATATCAGGCAGGACTTCAGGTGTTCAAATGAGAAATCTGATAGCAACTTTGCTAATCCTGATCCTGATCTGTAGTTTTCTCCTCTGATCTATGAGGAAGATGAATCGGGCAGCATGCAGGCCATCCTGTTCTCACAATCATGTTCGCATACCTTTGTAAAGATAAAACAACAAAGACAGACAAACATGAGGTGGAAGCCTGGGTGTGACCGCAGAGACAACCTTTGAGTTTATATTCAACAAGATGACATTTTTGTCACAAGGAAATATGAGAACACGCCAAACTGGCACACGATGACTGGGAGGGTCTACATGCCAGTCATGATGCTAACGACCATCAACGACCAAGAAGAGGAAGTTAGACAGCACAGAACAGAAATATCAGCCATTCGCAGTCAGATTTTGAGCTAAAAAGATGATTTTTATTGGCCCAGATGACTGACACATCCATGAACACCAGGCTGTGTGGTAGCACATTCATCTGGGAAAAAGATGAAAAGTTTCTTTTTAAGAATGTTCAGATCCTTTATAGGTGTCATTTACCGGGACACCCCCAAATCTAACACATTTTTCAGATAAAATAAAGAAATAAAATGCTTTGAACTGGATTCCAGTATGGAAATTTCTCCATTTTTGTTTTAAGTCAGTAATTTGCTTTAGTGGTTATTTTCCTCCATGATTTGTTTTATAGTGGTTCTGTAGAAAGTTTTAACAATACACTGGATTATTATTTATTATTTATTTGTAAATGGGAGCTAATAATGGCAGTAGTCATGGAAAGTGAAGCACACTGGGCCAAGGTGAGTTAATGAAGGTAAAATAACAAAACTTTAAACAAACCAAAGCATGTCGGTCTCTCACGCTCAGTAAATCAACTGAGACCGACGGATCCTTTTTGGGATCCGATCTTAACGCAGCAGAAACGCTCTTTGACGTTTGCGACACGATGGCGCCCCCTGCTGGAGACAGCGGCCCTCTGCCGTTTGTCACCTGTGAGCTTGCAGACTGATCCGAGCTTTGCGTGCAGGACCACCAGGCCAGCTGGCAAGGCCTTATTTATTGTTTAACAGCTTTTTAACCGTCCTGCAGTGTCACTGTCTGATAGACAAAAAGATTTTCCCATATTTCGGAATAATGTTTGAGATTGGGTTAAATTTTAAAGGTGCCTGAAAACATTCGTCCACCTGTGTATATTGGTTCTAGCCTGGGCAGTTAAACTTAAACCTTGTTCTCACAAGGTTATTATATATAAAATATAATTTTAATTATCTTACATGAACCTACTAAAAGTTGCAGCACCTATGTTATTTTGGCAACATTCACTGGCTCGTTCACATCGATTGTCCACAGATCCAAAATAAGCCACTTTAGGCTCAATGGAGACTCTAAATTCCTTCTGGCGTGTGAGTGTGTACATGGATGGTGTCTTAACACAGGAAGAAGTCACGTGGTGAGAGGCAGGAATACAGGTCACCTGTCTGGAATAAAACAAAAATGTCCAACTTCACAGCAAAAAAGAACCATTCAGAGTGAATCAGCAGGTTTTTAAGGTGGTGAGCCGTCTAAAACTGCAGCTACTGAAGGCACCAATATTACTGACATCCCTCACACAGTGTTACATGTAACCCAGGAGCTGTACGACACGAGACACACGCGTCTGTTATGAATGCGTCTTTGTTCCATTCATTAAAAGGCTGGAGGGGGTTTGTTTTTCTACCAAGCGTTCCATTCAAGCTGCATGAACCACTGATCTCTGGTTGTCACCTGTCCTGTAAGCTCCTCTTGCATAATTCTAAAAAATGACTTTCAGACACAGGCAGCTTTGGTTGAGTTCAGCCGTTCTCACTCCCACTGTGACGCTCAGACGTGCACGAGCCTGGCTCGAAGCCTCCTCTCCCAGGCAGAAGGCGAAGGAACACTTTTCACTAGTGACTCTGCAGCCTCAAAGAGCTGCACGTGACCCAGCCGGTGTTTTCTAACGTTTGTCACCTCCGACCTGCAGTCCAGACCCACCCAGACATTCCTGCACCCCCTCCGCCCAACTGGGCCCAATCTGAACACCTAAGAACGCACGTCGAAACGCCTCATGACTGACAGGCGACATCATTCAGCCTGATACCAACCCAGCCCTTCTCACCTTCACCTGAACCACCTGACAAGCTCCTTCAAAAGTGGAATAATCAGTCCTCATATTTGTGCTGAGGACTTTATCGTGGTGTTTTGGACGGATCTGAAAGGAGAAGTGATCTTTAACCCTATCAGATATGACCCGTTCCCAACCTCTGTGCTCCTACGAAAAAAAAGTCATTGTTGCAATACTGACCTTTGACCTCGGAGCAGTGGCGTACAGGGAGAGCTTGTCTCTGTAGGCCATGTCGTCCATCCAGGTCTCGTCTTCGGCAGGTTGGCCGGACTCAACAGCACTGGAGACACAAACGCCTGAGGTCAGCAGCGTCAGCACTGACCCACAGAGGAGCCTCACAGACGTTCATGTTATCACTAATATAGGACGAATCCAGCCCAGGAGGGACTACGGCACGATCCCAACCACTAGACCGAGAGCTGGTCCCGGTCCCTGGGTCAAAACAACTAACGCATAATAAAAAAACAAACAACGTACATTACCTAGGTTAGCTTAGTTTTATTTATTATCTGAAAATGAACAATGTTCTACTTTGAAAAATTACTGGATTCTTTGCATTACATCCATCCATGGCTCACTATTGACACGTTTATTAGTATATTCAGGAAATTCTACAGGTTTTATAACGGCCATATCACGTTCTTTTGATGTTTTTATCATTGAACATCTTAACTGCTCGCCCCTAAAAATACCAACAATAAACCAGTCTGTGGCGCAAAATAGGTTGGGGAGCGCTGGTCTATGACATAAAAGGCAGCATGAATAGTTTTACTGATTGATGTATACACTTCAGCTGCCTGCAACAGTAAAACACTCCCAGAGATGAGTGTTATACGTCTGTATCACACAGTAGGTGCAGCAGGACAGTTGTGGTTTGAAAAGAAATGTTCCTCTTTGTTAAATAAACCAGTGAATCACTGGAATGTTGAGCAGAACCGGCTGAGCAGAGAGTCGGTGTGCGTTTGCTTCATTCCTGACAGTGTTTCTGTATGTGGGAGAGTTAATGAGCATGAAAATCTAAAGGGACACATTAGCCTCAAAGATCAATTTGTTTAAGAAATTAATTGGGCAATTTAAGAATCAAAACTGAGATTGGAAAACAACCAAGATACAGAAGTCCTTAATACGGTCAGGAAAAAGATCTTGCTTTAGCTCGTCTTTAGGGCCACAGGTGTTTACTTGAAGCTACTGAGCTTCTGACTTGGACGTGGCAAACGTAAACTGCCTAAAAACCTCACGGATGAGTCTGGCTGCTGCTTTTCAGCGCTGATAACTCAACTAATTCTAATTTTTAAATTCTAATGCTTAACCAGATATTTTGGTTGCTGTGTTACAAAATCACACCGAAGTTGGTTGGCATGGGAACAAGGGGAGACTACACATCACACAGGGACAAAGCAGTCAGGTGAGTGAGTCACTTTGATGGTTTTTGATTGCATTTGCTCAAAATAAATCAGGAGCAGCTCATCTCCGTGTGGAATTAGGTTTTCATCCCGGTTTCTGGGGTCGGTGTCAGGCTGCGGAGGTTTCAAAGTCAACCGGAGGCTGGATAAATCATCAGCTGACTTCATGAAAAACAGCTGAAACAACAACCTGGCTGAACACACAGCGGCTTTCCTTTGTCCGACTGAATGAAACAGGAAGTCACCTCGGACCCCCGTACATCCCCGTGTGCACACGCAGCAACCATGCACGCGATTCCTGCCTCCATTTGCAGGTTGCAGCACGACCTTTTCCTGCCCCCGCCGCTCCCGTGTTTAAGTGTCCAAGGTACAGCTTCGTCAACAGACTTCAGCAGCAATAATGACGGAGCAGAAACACCCGTTCAGGTTGTCATCCATCAATCTCAGGTTGTACTGGCCTCCTTTAAACACGACCACCATGCACGGCTGCTCCGGTGGCTTCCCCAGTCTGACAGCATGGCGAGTCAGACCCCAGCTCTCTTCCAAAAGGAGGTAAAGGTTTAGGATAAATACGTCCAGTAGGAGAAAATGGCCAACTTCCTCAGACTGCACAGTTGCAAGGCCTGAAGCGCATATTTGTAGTATGCAAATCATGCAAAACAGCCAGAGCTCTGTGGAAGAGAGGTGGAAAGATGTCTGCAGCCGAGCCGATAAAAGCCAGCGTCGGGAGGACTTTGAAGCTGCTGCCCTGCTGCAGCCAGGCCTCGGCAGGTTTAAACCCCGTCAGTTACACTGCAAACACTGAGAAGGGACCACAGGTGGCTGCACGCTCTCTGCAGACTGGACCGCAGATAAGGCCTGCCTGACAGAAGATCTGCCCAACAAGACTTAAATACCCACACCTAAAACCTCCAGTACGCCTGGAAACGCCTGGAATTTACAGACAAAGCATCTTAATCAACCTCTCAACATGGACGAGAGATATATATACACACATATATGGACTTTAAAGGGATATAAAGTAAAAATCCCTCAAGTGATGAATAAAAGTACCCTTAATCACACTGTGGATGGTAAAGAATAGAACAACCGACACAAGAGGAGCAATTAGTGCAAAAAAGAAGGAAAAGATCAGAAAGCTAAACAGAGACTAAAACATGAGCCTGCGGGATTAGCGTGTTTGGAGTGAGCTGAGCTGGGACTGATATGGAGGAGAGGTTGTTGAAACTGGGAGCCAGTAAAGCTGATGTGGTGCCTACTGCTCCTGCAGACTCCAGCCACCCCTGAGCAGCAGATCGTCCGTCTCTGCCACACGTGACAGAGAGCAGATCCGCTGGGGCAGAGTCAAGCCCAGGCTTCCACAGCCTGGAATGTACCCACTCAGCACCCTCATCAACGCCTCCTGCCGAATACCCAGTCGGTCAATAACGACGAGACGATCAGACAATAAAAAAACAAGTATCACCCGAGGATGGAAGTGGAATTAGTTCAGCAAATACGGGTTTTACATGAGACTTTATGAGAGAACATATTTGAGACGATAAGTGAAGAAGCTGTGAACAGATGACAGTAAAACTGAGTTCTGTCGTTATCTAAAAGCAGCAGCAGCAGCAACAACCAGGTGGCCTGTGGAGAGACAGGCAAAACACTGGAGCCACATTTACATCAGCTTCCAGGGCAGCAGATAACGGACACGTTCCTGTTCAGACTGTCCCGTTTCCCTCACGATCTCATCAAAAGGTGTGTTTCATTAACGCAGCTCTGACACCTTCAAGAACCAGCAGGGAGACTCCTGGTTGAGACCAGCATCCAGCGGCACAGTGCTGTGTGTGTCTCTGTCAGTGTGTGTGTGCGATGCTGTAGACATGCAGAGAGGCAGCTTTCTCTGGAGCCATCACACATCCTCTGCAACAAGCCCGCTTCTCTTAATGGTGTGCGATGACTTTGCCGTTTCCCTGGACTGCAGCGATCCTCACTAGTGAGGGAACCTTAAGTCTCCAACAGATAAAACCCTGGCGCAGGGTTAATCCTCAATCCTTCAGCAACAACACAAACATGTTTGGTGTGTGTCTGGGATGCAGCTTGATGCAGGACGTTCAATGTCAAGACTTAAAGAACACACAATTCTCCTCTAAGGTCGGCGACGGGTTGTTTTGGCCTCTGCAGCAGGAGGAAGGTGGGTCGGATCGTCGGCTTTATTTCTTTTTTGCTGTGCAAACATGGGCCGTAGCTGCACCAGTCGTACTCTTCTGCGTCGCTTAACCCTCCGTGCACTCGCCAAACTGTCGGAATCATTCTGTCAAAAGGGCAAGTCCACTACTTCCTGCCACACCAGCACCATTCCAGGTTTTCGTACATCTATGAGGAGGTCAAAGGTCATCCAACCACCTCGGTCCTTCCCACAATTGGGGGGGACTTTCTGCAAATGTGTTGCATAGAAGTCTCTTTATCTAACTGAGGGACAGCGCTCAGGTTAGCGTAGTTAGCTGAAGCATCAGGTGATTGCAGGACATACCTTCCATGATGCACCTTTCTGCTTCCAGACAGCAAACGACAAGTTTGACATCGCAACACCTTAGTCAGGCCACCTCGCTTCAGCTGGCGCATCGTCATGGCGACAGGCTCTCTGTCAGCCAGGTTGGTCCTACAGCTCTGTACAGACAGTCGCAGGCATACGAGTGAGCACATACCACAGCAGCACGTGCTGCATGTTGATATTTCAAGATTGAGGAGTCTGATTTAATTGAGTCTTTAGACAGAGGTGAAGATATGCAGAACATTTCACATCAAGGTTCCCGTCTGTCTGACGGAGACAAAAGAGCACAGTGAAGCCACTTTTGGGATTCTGCATCGGTTTCTTTTCCCACCAACTTCCTTGAAGTGCTAGTGGCTGTTTCCAGCGCGCATGAGCACAGGGGGAATTGTGAGGCTGCTGCAGGGCCTCCTGCAGAGCAAACTTGGCACAAGCCGTCATCCCTGCAGGGACGCCAACTCGCTCGGCGAGACATTAAAGGCGAGGCGTTGTTTCTTGTTTTAGGCTTTGTTTTTCCTCACCTGAACTTTCAGTTCCGTCTTTCCCAGCTGTTTCTGACTGTAAACGGGGTCCAAGCATCAGGTTTCAGAGCTGACTTCACTGCAGGTGAGCAGGGCGGAGAGCCGAACATCACAGCCAGCATCACGGCTGCAGTGTGCAGCACCTCAGCGCGCTGCAGTTCGACAGCTGCTGGCTGCACCTCTGTTTATTGCCAGAGACTGCCCAGAACCATCCAAACAGCCGGTAAATGCTGTTTTAAACATTTAAAAGAGCTGCTTATTAAATCAACAGGCCGGTCAGAGATTCTCATTTGAAGATTGTGTTTTTGTTGCTTCCTCTGGTAACTGGATTCAAATGATGTCAAACGTCAGTCAACATTCCGCACAACACATAATCACATGGTTGCCTAAACCAAACAGTGGTGACAGAATCCTCAGATCTACTGATATGCACGGAGCTCCTGTCACAGCACACTAGAATGTGCACAGCAAACATTTCACAGCCTCAGTGGTCCCAGTTATTGACCCCACACGCACTTTTAGAATCTAGGAGTCCACCATACTTGACAACTTCAAAACCTTCGATCAATATGGAATCAAAGCGCTCGAGGCCTTGTGCTCCCTACAAAGAACACACTTGACTTGTATTTCTGTTGAAAAACGCCTTTGACGTCACAATCTGAGTGCACGCGTCTGAGGCTACCCTCACATACGTTTACAAGGCTATTACGGAAAATTGGAAAATTCATTTTGAAGTCAAAGTGGGATCTGAAACAGGTGCAGGCGACCTGCACCCAGCGGGCGGGAGCGTGCACGTACCTGCGCGCACGCTGCTCCTCCAGGGCACCTTTCTCCGCAGCGGAGCCGCTTCTGGACTTCGTCCTGAGCTTGAACAACTTAAACTTCTTCTTGTCCCCCTCGGTCTTGTCCACATCCTTGTCGGCCGTGCCGTCAAGGCTGGCCTCACTTCGGGAGAACAAACTTTTCAGAGACTTTCTGGATGAAGATGAAGCCTTCTTTGCCATCTCTGCCAGCGGACGAGGCTGATGGGAGGAGGAAGACTGTAGCTGATGAAGAGTTGGAGAGGAAGACAGAACTAGCACCGCCGCCTCGAGCAGGCAGGTGATATTTGCTCCCGCAGCTGCAGGACGTGGAGTTCAGGTGTGAGGCCACGCCCCCTCGGCGCCGTCGGACAACTTCGGCTTTTTAATTTTTTTTTTTTTTTTTTTTTTGGCTTTTGCTAATTGGGTGTGTACTGTAAATTACAATAAAATAAAATAAAATATCCATTTTAGATTATAGCTTTTTGCATAAAGGTTAAATGCAGAGAAAGTTTCTCCAAACGGTGTTTTTGGAATTTTTTTTCATTTTATTATAATTATTTGTTTTATAAGTTTCATGCGCGCTAAAGTCACGACGCTCGTCATCTTTCACGCATGTTTACAGCCTGTAAAACTCCTCCACTGCGGCCCCTGCACGTCTGTATGCACGTCGCCTAATCTGCCTCTAGGTGGCGTGGTCGGCATTTTTATTCCCTTAAAACGGCCAAACAGGTAGGTTAGGGTCAGTTTCAAACGGATGAGCTTCAGCCTGCGAGGCTCATCATCGCTCCATAGCTCAGAATGACACAAGGAAGAGAGCAGTGAGTTCAGATCATTGCTTTTGACCTTTAACCTTCAGCTACAGGAGTCTGTAAAGCAAATTGATTGGACGGGATGTAAAAACACACAGCTGAAAGTGAACATCAGAACAAACCGAACCCTAAGGTCAGAAGGACTTCCTCCAGAGGTTCCTCCAGATGGAGGAGGCCTCATGTTGGCCATCAGACCACCTGGAGACCTGAACCGGGGACACCCAGCTCCTTTATGCAGTTGGGAGAAGGTCCCAGAGGCTCACTGGTCACTGCAGAACCCCACCAACCACGACGTGACGGCAGGCTGAGGAAAACGAAGAAAACAACATTCTCCTGGTCTGCTGACACCAAAACGGAAGTTTGTACTAGAATTTTCTATCATTCTGTTTGGAGGAAACCAGGACTGGCACAATCATCCATATCTTTACACGTCCAACCTTTAGTCCCATTGGCATATTTACTGCCACTCACGAGTGCTTTCAGTCACAGCCCCACACCCATGTTGATACGTCTAACTGCTCAAACTTTACTGCGGTGGAAAGTCAAACAGTGAGCGACAGGTCAGGACCAGCACGCGTCCTCAGCCCTGGTGATGAAGCATTACAGGAATTAGCTGAGCTGAATATAGCCTGACGCACCTCTGAAACCATCCCAGCGCGATGTCTCATGGACGCCACCAACACAACCGGAGTTCAATGTTCAGTTCACACACGTACGCACTGGCACGCACACACGCACACACACACACACACACACACACGCACACACACACACACACACACACACACACACGCACACACACGCACACACACACGCGCACACACACACACACGCACACACACACACACACACACACACACACACACACACACACACACACACACGCACACACACACACACACACACACACACACACGCACACACACGCACACACACGCACACAAGCGCGCCTCTTCCAGTTTTCCTATTGTCTTGCTTGTTATTCAACAGCTGTGAGCTGGTACTGTATTCATAACTCAGAGTAAAAATGAAACAGGTTTAAAACTGAAAGCTGTTTGATGTTCCATCCATTCTCCCTGTTTTATTTTACAATGACCATATCTCACTGATAACTATTGATTCACTTAGTCTCTTCATTTTTTCATTTTGCCACTTTTGAGCAAAAGAATCATGCACTTTACTATTAATCAGGATTAGGTCTCATACATAAACTCACTTTTACTTGTATTTTAATGTTTAAGTCTATGTGTCTCCACACAAATCCACATATTCAGCTAAAACATATAAAAACCTGTTTTAAGACCAATGTTCTCAGTGGTGCTTTACGTTCCAAAACTGCTGCAGTTTCTTAAAAGTGTTGTGTATCGAAGTGTGTGTCTCTGATGAGAGTGCTCTGTGCTCATTTTCTGGCAGGCTGATTCACAGATGATGATCAAGCTGAT
Source organism: Tetraodon nigroviridis (assembly GCA_000180735.1). Classification (NCBI taxonomy): domain Eukaryota; kingdom Metazoa; phylum Chordata; class Actinopteri; order Tetraodontiformes; family Tetraodontidae; genus Tetraodon; species Tetraodon nigroviridis. The sequence goes on along the minus strand of CAAE01015029.1, from coordinate 95,252 downwards.
AGGAAGACATCGTCACACTGTGAGAAACAGCAGCTTTCAACATGCAGCTTTTGTATTTATAAACCTTAATCAGATTTTTCTCAGAAAAAAACCAAAACCTAAATACTGGAGCCATTCGTGGTAAACAGAGTTCTTCAATATGTTGAAATATGTATATTCATCCGTTATTGCTTTTTGCTGGTTGACCCCAGCATTGTCTTTATAAATGCTGGCTGACCTTTGATGAAGAAGCTAAAGCTCCAGCAGCGTGTGAGGGACAAGCTGAAGAGCCAAATGGGCTGAAAACACATCTCCTTCTCAGGATCACAAGTAAATATAGAGTTTAAGTTAAGGTGTAAAATACATTCCAAAATAACTGGATTTCCGGATTCTAAACAAGATCTGCCCTCTTTTATTCAGAAACGTACTAATTATTATATAAGCTGGTCTGATCTTGATACAAACCTATTTACAGAATGTAAATCAAAGACTGTAATAACGTTCAGTGGTAAAGCTTCAGTAGGAGCTGGGCTGGGCCCGACAACAAAAATGAGATCATTTTTCTCTGCTAACTGGATTGTGGTCAGTGATGTTAGTCAGAAATAAACAAGCTTCTGAGTAGCAGTGATTCTACACTGATAAAAGGAACACACGTGCAGCAGTAAACCAGCTCCAGGAACCACAAAGGCTTCAGCGAATGAATAGGGACACAGCAAAGGTCAAAGTTTAGAGCCAGAGTGGTAAAAATCAACCAATTTATGATTAATGATTCCTGGGAAAAAATCTCCAATAACCCTACATGTATTTCTACATAATATCTGCATGCTTTTTTCAAATTCTTCCCTCTTGGCATTTTCTCCCTTTTTTTTAGCTGTAAGAGATTTAGCTTTTGTGACATTTTGATAGGCTTTTGTAACAATTTCATTAGAAACCTAGTTTCTTTCATTTAGCAAATGTAGTTGATAATTCCTTAATTATAATAAGATATCAAATTATTATGATCAAATATTTAACACTTTTGCTGTGTCTGTAAATTCACAACCTGACATCAGGGAAAAGGAGAAGAATAACACCATTAAATGAGCGTTTGTCTCGTGGAAACTTCCACCTAAAAACTTCACACTTTAGTGTCTTTAATCACACTGAATTTTACTTGGGGTTTTGCTTGAATGTATCATCTCTCTGACCATAAATCTGATTGTTATTGTGTATTTCCACAGAATTGATCGTGTTGATGGTGCAGGTGATTTACAGCACGATCAGGCCATCTGAGTTCTACTGGATCTAATGATTTTTTTGGGGTTTTTGGTTTATTGCACAGTAAGGTAAACGTGTTGCTGGGAGTGGAGCCACCAACAGGATTTCCTGTCACCGCAGCACTTCGACAGCACACATGAAATGAGCTGTTTTTATTCTGGCCGGCGGTGCACAGGCGTTCAAAGCGGGGTTGTCCCCCGCAGTGGAACCGCTGGGAGGATGACAACGAGAGTCATTGCACAGCAAAAAGAGAGGTGGTTGAAAGACAGAGAGAAAGTTACGGTAAAGAGCCAGCCGTGCTTACAGTAATTTTGCCGTAATTTTCTTGAATGTATCTGTTGAAAGGCACAACGGTGATTAAATCAGACATCTGATTTCAGGATTTCGTGTTTGTTTATGTACGCCTGTAGGCATAAATGCACCACGCCCTCATTTTCTAGAAAATCCAGCAACTGTAATTCAGTTTTTGCAGTTCAGTTCAAACATATCCTCTTCTGCCACTTTGGACTTGTGTGCTTTCATGAACTTTTTCATACTTTAGTGTTTATCTGAACCCTGCCATCCACTTAGAAGAACCAAAAACACGACGTGTAAAAACACCAGTGTAAAGGGTACGGTTGTTTCATTTCCTCTGCTTTCTGAGAAACAAATTTAAAAGTGAAGAGGAGGATGTAACGTGGGAGTTTATTACCAGTAAAAGAAGGTCAATGACCAGGATTTCACAGGGATGACTGCAACTGGCTCCCAGCTGATGTGTGAAGCAATTTAATCTACGAACTAACGCCCCCCAAATAAGGTTTAGAGGTTGACTGATTGTCTATTGTTAGAAAAAATATTTTGAAGAGCCTGTAAATTGACCCATATAGAGATGGAGATAGTTTATCTGGCTACATGTGGCTCCCTGGTCTTAGTTTGCCCACCCCTGGTCTAGTTTTCCACCTACTACTTTGAGCTTAGGTCTTTAATGAACAGCCTTCACCTGATTTTCTTTTAGGGCCCTGGTATCCCTCCATGACCCTGATCCCAGTGCTGTCTCCTATCTTAGATCTTGGTCAATTCGACTGGTTCCTTGACTACAACCAGTTTGTGTTGGACCAGAATTATTTCCCCAACACAGACTGTCGCTCCCACTGCTGTTCCAGCAAAAAGAAATAAATAAAACACCATGCATCACAGCTATAGAAACAATATTTTTAATTTACTAAATATAAAAGTATCATCAAAATAGTCTCTCAAATATAAACATTTTGTAAGCTGCATCAAAAAACAAACTACATAGACAAACACTGTACAAAAGAAAGAAAACCCCTACCAAAGCATGAAAGAAGAACATGGCTAAAGTGGAAAAAAAAAAAACCAAAACAAAACTAGGATTTCCCTTCCTTTGGTTGAAGATAATACAAAAACCACAATTTAAAAATTCGTAAAAATATTTCAGTGCTACATTAAACATATAAACAAACGTGTTTGGTTTTACTGTCCAATGCTGAAGTTGAGGTACCATTGTATTCATATTTGGATAAAACTTTACACTAAAGTATACCCTGATGCAAATTTTAAATGTGTATATTTTTACTGTTGAAACTGTGCACAGAGACCAGTTTAGACACTCATCTTTAAATTCCGGAATTTTCAAATCAACATCTGAGGAATGCACACAAAGCAATGATGCTGCCTGTAATTGGAGAGGTTAGCATTTTTTTTTTTCTTTTTAGATTTGAAATAAGAGCATTACATTTTACATTTTTAGATAAAGTATCAGTAAATTAAAAAAATAAAATTAAATTAACGGTATACAGTTCGGCAGCACAAAGCTCTGATCACTGTGCACGTATACACATTAAACAAAGCAACAACATGTCCACACTCATCCACAGGGTTTCAAATCTCCTTGTCAACAAACGTGGAAAAATAAGAAAAAAAACCTAAAATATAGCTACTATTCAACTAAATAAATACAAACAAAATATTTTAGAAAGTAATAAATTAAAGTGGAAAAAAAGTAACTCTTTTCTGCCTGAGTAAAAGACTTTTACATATTTCACAGCTTAACACTCCCATGTTTTACTGATGTTTCGGAGGAAGTACAATCACTGAATTCCACCAGTCTTTGGGATGCTCTTCTTTTGGTTCTTTGCCCGCTGAGTCAATTTCCTCCTTGCATTCACCCTCTGGTGGCAGCTTCAGGAGCTTTTTTGGTGAGAGGTTTTCGTGTGTTTGTGGTCATTGCCCTTCTGTCTTCACTGTGGGGCGTTTGTGAAGATGAACCACGCTGGCCCTCTCCTGGTAGACCGGCAGAGGGCTGTGGTGGGGTGCTGGCGCGGCTGACTGGGCCACATTCTTGCATGGGGTGCTGATGGCTGCCATCAGAGCTTTTAGCAGTCTGGTCGCCTCCCTTTGGTCCTCCTTTTCCTCTCCTTCTAGCGTACGAGCCAACCAGCGCTCTGCAGCTTCCTCGATCTGAGGGGCCGTCGCCGTTTCCGCCAGCATGTCGGCTTCCTGGCTGGTGTCAAAGCGCTCCACCATCTCCTTCATGTGCACATTCACGGGGCCTTTGAAAGCAGCCAGGCAACAGCTGTGCTGGTGGATGCGCAGGGAGAAGGGATGGAAGAAGGTCTGGGTACAGAGCTGGCAGCGGTGTGGGCGGTCATGGTTGCTGTGGAGACGGCGATGCAGCTTCAGGTGGATGTACTGGGTGAACTTGGTGTTACATATCTTGCACTGGTAAGGTTTTTCTCCAGAGTGCAAACGCTGGTGTGTCTTCAAATTGCTGGTGCTGCTAAAGCGTTTGTGACAAACCTGAAAGATGTTTAAAAAAAAAAAAAAGGGTTCTATCAGCAACTTTGACACCTTTACAGCTCTATATGGACGACACATTCATTGCGTAATTTTGACATCATTGCACAGATATTAGCAGTTACACAAAAGAACAGGAAATGCTTTTCTTTCTTTGGTTAAAGTGTTCTACTCTCTTTTCGCTCACACCCATAGATCAGCACTCGTAAACAAGAGTATAAATATGCTGTTTTACAGCAATGATAAACCCGATGAGACGCTGGAGAAAGGAATGTCTGTCTACGGGGTTTTTGAATAAAAGGCGAAACGTTTTCCAAAAAAGAAAATTGTAAAGTCCAGATGAACACAAAGTCTGTTCTCAGATAACTATGACCTGGATGACTGAGAGCCTACCCAGACGTCTGTCTACAGGCTTTGTTTTTGGTCTTGCATTAACATTAGTGTAAGAGTGAGACCAGTGACTGAACATACCTGACATTCGTGAGGCTTTTCTCCTGTGTGGACCAGGTGATGTTTCTGGAGGTGGGCCAGCTGGGTAAAACTTTTTTTGCAGAGGTTACATTGGAACGGTCTCTCACCACTGTGCACCCGGAGATGGACCTAGAATCACCACAGATGAGTTATGATCTCTGAAGTAACGAAACGATTTGTTCAATTCCCATCACATTCTGACTGCTCGGACTGGACTTGTTACCTTAAGGTTTGACAGCTGTCCAAAGGTCTTTGAGCAGATGTTACATTCATACTTGATCTTCCCATTCTGCTTCTTCAGCGGGTAAGGCAAGGCTCGGTGTCCGGGTGCGGTGCGCGCTGTTGTGCTGGTTTTGGTTGGAGCCACACTTAGATTCATGGCTTCTTCACAAGCAGAAGGAGATGGCTCAGGAGACTGGTTGCTGGGTTTGGGGAGTGGAGATAGTTCAGGAGTGGCTGGGGCTCCTCGAGGAGGGGACACATTTGGCGTCTGTTCTTTCAGACCCCCCTGTGAAGAAGGAGGGTAAGGAAGGGACACTGGAAGCAGATTGTGCTGGCTGGCCGGTGGGTACGGGAGTCCGTCTGTGCCCAGATAACTGCTGTACCGGAGGGTTCCTCCTGAGGGGACCATTCCAGGAAAAGGAGGGGAGTATGAGGGTAAGAGAAGGCGAGCATAGTGTGTGCTGTATGGAGGAAGGACCGGATAAGTGGGGTGGATGGGTCTAGACTGAAGGTAAAGAGGGTAGGTTGAAACAAGTCCCTCCTTGTGGCCATAGAGGCCATGGAGGTGAAGAGGAAGATTTCTGTGCGGAGAAGGAAGTGTAGGATGATGATCCAACAAAAATGGATGATTCAAACCCAGAGTGTGCTCGTTTTGTAGTGAAGGAGCAACTACTCGTTCTTCTGGACCTCTACTGCTCTTCTCCTTCTCCACCTTTTTGCTGAAATCCATGACCTGGTCGTCTGGTGTATCTGGTGGAGTGTCTCTCTCCAGCATCCTCCACATCCACCTTCTTCTCTTCACACTTCTCTTCATTCACCTCTTCCTTTGTTCTGTTTTGAAGCCATGTTTGCTGAGGTAGGTGCTGCTTGGTGTTCACCCTTTCACACTCTTCATCAGCATGTGTGTATTCTGCAGAAAAGAAAATAGAATAAACGTAAGGCAGCTACATTCACAGAGCTTGTCAGCTTACTTTCTTCACGACCGCAACTTTACCCTCTGATTTCAGGTGTGAATGCTTCACGCATCAACCCACAGGGAGGACTCATCCTTATGGTAAATGATAGTACTTTCTGTTTTCATGTGACGTGTATACCACTGATCTGTTTCTGTTCATCACTCAGAGTAGTAATATTTGGTGTGGAAGGACGGGTTGGTAGTCAAATGCGTGGGAGTCCATAAATCTTGTCATGGATGAGCAATTGTGCAGCGAGATTCAAAGTTTCGTTTGTACAATCATTTCTTGGTATACTTTCCTAGCCAGACTGACCACGAGAACATGTCAGACAGCTCTTGCCTGTTTTTCTTTTCTTTCTGTTCTACAACTGGTTTAACTGCAAAACAACCGCAACGGCCAATTGTAGACTTTGAGACAAAGGAAAGTAAAAGCATTCAAAACCTTAAGGTTGATAAACACTATCAGGACATCGTAGAGTTAGTCATCAGGTCTGAAGGCTACACATCTGGTAGATCCAGTTGGTCTGAGTCATCAGACTTTGTGGCAATGAAAACTACGTAGCTAATGAGTGTATGACTACCCATGTTGGAGCTTAAACCAAATTAGTCATAACAGCCCGTCGAGCAGCCATTATCCTCCTCTCCTCTGCTAAAAGTCTTGCTCCATTTGATGCTACTGGGATTTGCATTTAATTTCTTCCCTGTGACTCCAGTGAAGGAAGAAACTTCAGACCAAGTGAAAGAAAACATTAGCACTCACTTGGGAAAAGTAGTTCAGATTTGTCATGTTGAAGTAAAATTATTTCCTGAAAATTTCTTGTGAGGAAATCTTTGAACATTGTTGTACTGCACCTCCATATAGCAGATATTTCCTTTCTTTTTTTTTTTTTTTTAACTTGAATACATTTTAAAAATATTCTCACAGTGAAACATATTTTATCTCCGAAATGCGCACTCTAGTTAACAGTGTTGACTCTTTTCTTACAAGTTTTTATTTATGCATTTATATTTGTAATTTTCTTCTCAGGACTACTATCCATCCATCCATCTTCCTACCCGCTTTATACCCTGTGGTGTTGCGGGGTCTGCTGGTGCCTATCTCCAGCTCTCTTAGGGCGAAGGCAGGGATCCACCCTGGACAGGTCGCCAGTCCATCGCAGGGCACACACACACCATTCACTCACACATTCACACTTCAGGACTACTACCTCAGAGTAAAATCAGACCCTAGGAACTTTTTATCATGTCATCACTGACTTTTACCAGGTACAGCGAGTGTGTACTTAGATGTGAGTGTTTCAGCTGCACTCACTTGGTTTGGTGTCGCTCTGCTGGCTGCAGAGCCTCTGGGCAAACTCCTGGCTGTACCACACCAGCAGCTCCTGGCTGGGCTCCACTGGTCTGATGGTGTAAAAGTAGATTTTCTTCGCCATTCTGACATGCCACTAGGTTCTGTTCGGCCATAGAGCGAGCTGGGTTAACGTAACGCATCCAGTTGCTTTTGTGGACGTTGTAGCCATCAATGAAATTGTGAAGCTCACCGCCACTGTAAATCTGAAAGAGAGGAGAGAAACTGCCAATTAAAGTATGTAACGGAGCAGAACTGAGACAACCGTGGTAATACTGCAGGTAATTTCATGTATTCTTCACTTCTTGAAGTCATCAAATTCTAATCAGAAAATGGCTAAAAGGGCTGGCCTATCACAGCTGCTAGAAAAAGAAGAAAACCAAGAGTCTGGATATTCACCTCTGCCATGAAAAGTTAAAATGTCCTTTACACTCTTCAGCTATCAACAACCTGCCCTTTTAAGACCTCCAGTCTTCAGCTCTGTGCTGCGTCCTGTGTGTTTTGCTCATGTGAGTGTTTACGAGTGTGCATAAATACATTTGAGCGTGCGAGTATGGAGGCGTGGCCTCAGTCACTCTCCCTCTTTCTCTTTCCTTCTCACATTTTTCTCTTCTGCTTTTTTCTTCTTAGATTTACGATTGTTTCTCATGATGCAGTTTAGTGTAACGCAGTATCGATGGGGGTCATTTAGGCACTGTTTCCCACTGCACACCTCTCATATTCATGTGTGCAAACAAACAAGTTAATATGAGTTGGTAATCCAATTCCTGTCTGACATGCCTGGCTTGGAGACGAGCGCAGACGCACGCAAGCTTGCCTTTGGCAACACGATTTCACACACCTGTGACTGCAGTCGTGACACCAGGACAGCGTCAGACTTTCACTATTGCACCACAGCAGGAACAACCTATTCATGACACACACGTGCTTACAGGAAGCAGCGCCAGAAGGAAAACACACAGGATGACACTGAAAAAAGCCTTTATGGGAATTTGGCTCAGGAGGAAAATTTCCTGAATGACATAAGCTGACATGGGGCTGGATGACAAAGAGGAAAAAAGATAAATCGTTTGAGAATAATGGATAATTGAAATACAAAAAAAGACTTGGTTTCTTAAACAATCAAAATTCTCTGCTTTATTTCGTAAATGACACACTTTCCCTCAGGCCTCAGTGCTGGTAAAACAGCTTACGCACCAGCTGAACGCCACTTCCTCAAAACTTTTGACCAAAACTCCTGCACAGCACAGCAGTCTGAGAGGGCTTGGTTCTGACGTAAGGACACGCACTCGCTGTTAAACCTCTTCACTGGGGAAACCAAATATTTAGGGGTTTTTTTTTTTTTAGTTTTTTTTCTCAATTTAGTTTTTCAGGAATGAGAGGGGAAGATGTTGATCCAGTTGCCTTGTGTTCACTTAGAGACTGATTTTTCTTTGCTTTCTTAAATGGATATATGACACATTCCTCCATCACTTAGTTTGATTCTCCAGATTTTTATACATATATATATATATATATATATATATATTTTCTTACCCTCCAAAAGTATTTCCTGTTGGCCTGTTTGGGAACATTATCTTTGGTGTATATTTCTCCTTGCAGGGGACCAAAACGAGTCCCTTGTGGGATGTATTCTTTGCTGAACACGCCTGTCACCTGAAAAAAAGGAATAATCATCAGAGTTCAATCCACAAAGAAAGGTTGTTGCAATGTAAAAAAAAAGAAGAAGTCCACATCAGGTAGTTTTCAGAGTTCAGATGAATGACAAAGAAAACCATATTTAGGATGCATGACATAGGCTGTAAAGATTTTATAACACTGTAACATGGTGTTCCCAGGTCTCCAGACCAGGTTGGAGCAACAGCCTATACTGTAGATGCAAATATTATTTAACAGCAAGAGTGTGTGTTTTTCTTTTCCTTTGCAGTAAGAAGACCACTGACCCGAATGTGTGTGTGAGAAAGAAAGTTTTCCAGTATTAAAGCAAAAAACATGTCTTCTCTTAGGAAGATGTTTTAAAGAAATGGATGACTTAATCTTAAACAAAGTCTAGGGAGTATAGTCCAGGCGTTAATGTGAAAGTTATCACATAAAGCTTGAATGTCTACTACAGACCGCTGCTTGCGTTTTTCCATCGTGTATTGTAAGATTCTTGACCTGAGTTGCAGTTTAGATGGATCACGCTGACCCAGACAAATCTAGAGCCAGGTTAAAACCTACAAGGTGACACACTTTTAACTGTAAAGAGTTAAACCAATGAAGAGAATTACTTTCTCTGTCCTACTACTCCACTGATCTTTGACCTGCCTCTTTGATAAACAGAGAGTGAGAGAAAGAGTGTGTTTGTGTGTCTGTGGGTGTGAGAGAGAGCGACAGAGAGCAAAAAGAGGAAAAGATTGTTTGTTTTCTCAGCAGTTTTCATGAATCCCACACTCTGCCACACTCTGATCTCCTACATTTGAAAATTCTTAGAAGTTGTGCTCTTTAAGCATGGATTCCAGTTTCCTTTTAAAGTCTGAATTCCCTGATTTCAAAACTGCAAGTGTGTTACGAGTGACTCATGTTCAGAAAATCATGT
>CAAE01015029.1:40728-78228 GCA_000180735.1 Tetraodon nigroviridis | reverse complement strand
TTACTTATCCAAATCCAAAAATGAACAAGCTTTGAACCCCCACGTGCACGTGCATGTCATGTTGATGGCTTTGACAAAGGTGCAAACCAGGAAGAATGAAAGTGATATCATATTTCTGGACTGGAACAAGAACATTCTTTAAAATACATTCTTCATAAACACAGAAAGTGAGGATGTTGTTCTCATCTCCAGCTGCCTTCGATTCCACGTGCCCCCAATCCTCCTTATTTTATTGTTTCCCATCACTTAGTGCTTTGCTGTGGTCAACAATAAACAGCTGAGCAGCGATAGAAAGAGGATTATTTGGATATCCATGCATTATTGCTGTGTGGTTGTTGTTGGCAACAAGCACAGCCATGTTAGCAGGATGTAGGCGACCTACAGAAAGTAGCTCAAGACGCGTCATTTTTTGAAAAGGGAGCTTGTTGTTGTTACCAACTGATCCCTTTAACTGAGAGGATTATTACTACTGTTCATCCTTAAATATGGAAGATTACTATAAGACGTTTCATCACTGACAGGTGGAGACATTTGTTTTCCTCTTTTTTATCCATTTTCTAACTGGTATGTGTCTACAAGGGGGGATTTTTCACACGTTAAAGAAAACAGGTTTGGGTTTTTACCCAGTGGGACATGACACAACAATTATAACCAATTAGCTGTAGCATGCTGGAGGAGTTCAACTGCTTTGGAACCGATGTTGCCTCAAGGCAGCTTTTTTCTAGAATATAGAGTTGATGGACAGATAAGAGCTGCAGTAAAGCTTGTGAGGTCACCCTGTTTACGTATAGAGAAAAAGATTTTAAATCCTATATGGTTTCTATAGATCAGCAGGGTTTACATACATAATCTAGGTATGATTTGAAAAGCAAAGACATATATTTAATCTTCAGGAATAATCTTCAGTCTTTGGAATGGGAATTTGATGATTTATAGGGGCATCAAGAGAAACCATACATAAATCCTGTTTTCCATCTGCTCAAACTCAGTGTCATGTGGCCATTGTTTTAGTTTACTGGACTTTTTAACCGGATACCTTTACTTCCTCTCTTTTAATCTATTTGTTTGACTGTTGGGAAATTTTATAAACCTGTGCCAAACTTTTTGGAAACACAACAAAGGAAACCCAAATTTAGGAATGTAGGTCAAGGTTGCTTTGTCATTGTTCATTTACCACAGCACAAGCCATGACCTTTGAGATGAAAAAAAGAAGTAATTGAACACTGACTTTTACATACAACACCAATAAATCCCCAGTTCAGCCAGATTAATCACGACCTAGTCACTAAAGAACAATGGACGACGCACCTCCACGTTTTCCAATTGTCCAGCCCTGAGGCTCCCAAATGATGTGGCACTGCCAGCTCGGGCTAGCTGTCATTTCCAGTCAGGCTGAGCAATCGTAAAACAGGAAGCTGCAGCATAAATGTGTCCGCTGCATGTTCCAGTCCTAACCTTGTTATATGGTTTAATAGTTTTTCACTTCTACTCAACTTTTTTTTTAACACACTTGGACATCATAACTACATAAAACTACAACTCACAAATCACTTTTTAAAAAGTGAATATATTTGAACATTGTGGCAGGAACAATTTGATTGGCTGTTTTTGGGGACAAGCAGCAAACCTTTGTCAATGCGTCTTTTAGAGGTGGATGGACCATTTAATGTCTGCAATAGCAGCTTCTACACCTACAGACGTGCTTCCGGGTGTAGTAAATACTACCTCAGCATGTGAGGAGGGTATTAATGAAGAGACTGAAAAAGAAAAACTGCAGGGATTCGATACAGCTGCAAAACATGTGTTGTTTTGTGGTTTTCTTCCTCTTTTTCTCTTAGCATATTCAGGTATTAGTGAGCTTTTAGTTGTGTGGCAACCTGCTGACTGGCTTCACTAACCAACAGCGTTTGTTCACTATTCTATGTGTAATTAGAGTTTCTGGATGTGTCACTTTCTCTTGTATTTCTGTCTTGTCCAATCTCCCCTTCTTCTTCTCCACCTCTGTCCAGCTGACCATTAGCTTTAAGTGTGGTGCAAAAAATCAGATACAGCTGAGTAAAGGCAGTTTAGCTGTTGTTTCGTACAAGGTTGTCACAAGTTAAAACAATTTGTTTCAGATCTGTGGTAAACTTCTTAGAGAGAGCAAATAAAATAAGACCTTATTTTCACACTTCCTCTGGTTGCGTGCCATCACAAAAAAGGAAGGAAGGGATGGGTAAAGCAGAAGCCTCAGCAAGCAAGATTCCTATCTCAGAACCATCTGCAGACTGTTCACCGTAGGAGCTATAAGTACATTTTGAAGCATGTTGCACACTTTAGCTCGTCTGATTGAATCTGTGGGAAAGGGTGTGGTGTGATACAGAGCTATTTACACCACTTGGCAAAGGTGTTGCTCATTTGATTAAAAAATAAACATGACTGTCTACTCAATCTCAACCCCTTCAACATCATCAGCTTCTGGTTTTTTTCTCAGTATGACTTTTTTTTTTACAGACAGTGCTTCTACTGTGGTGCACACTCTGGTTCTTCTTTTGTGGGAAACCCAGTCAACATTTCAACACTTGGATGATTCACACATCAAACTGAGGACTAAACCGTTCGAAGCACAACTGTAAGGTGGTTCGAAATTCTCAGAGATAAGCCTGAAATGTTTGCGTTTGCATCAGTTTTTTGTCACAGTCTGGCTGGTTGCAAAGACTGAGAATTGCACCCAAAAACACAGAAACACTGTTGAGACATTGCAAAAGGCAAGATGTTAGTTAGGCCTCACAGAAGTCTAATGGGCACTAATCTATGTGTCACTTTACAAAAATGTATGCATAAATAATAAAGGACTTTATTTTTTTGCTGATCTGCTGTTTTTTTTTTCTGCTGAGACAAACAATCTTAACAGGACAGGAAAAACATGTTAACATCTGTATTCATTTTAGGATAATATTCACTGAGTTTGGTGTTTTTCACAAATTAAGAAGGAACTTTGTTAAACAGGTTTAGAGCGAAAATATTTGCCATGTCCAAAAAATCAAAAATTCATATCATATTAGGAAAAGCTAAGCTGTAATAGTGTTGCTGAATTAATGCTTCATAATATTCAGTTCTAGTAGAAAAAAGATAACATGTACATTTGTAATAATTTGTAAAATATAAAGCATTAATTCAACAGATATATATATATACATATATATATATATATATAAAACGTTTGGCATGTGGTCAACAGGTGGGTTGGCCCTACACTCACACACACACACACACACACACACACACACAACCCCACAGGCCACCAGTCAAAGAAAGGGTTTTACATAGATCTGTCTGGCAGACAGAGAGGGGGATTTCAGCACCTAAATCCAGCGGATCAATAAAAATGACTGCTAATTAGTGTTTCTTGAAAAGAAAGGTGGATGAGGGTGGGGTGGGTAGGATAAGAGCCAGACAAGGAAGAGGGAGGAGTAGAGGAGAAAGACGGAAGCAGTTAGTGCTGATTCAGAAGTCTAGACAGAGAAGGAAAATCCCAGACAGGCACGTCTTCTGTGGAAATCAGGTGAAGCACACAAGGTAACAACCCAGCCTCACCCTCCCTCCCTCCTTTACGCTCTTCTCCAGGCAACTACAACCTCCCAGGGTATCAGTTTCCCCGACCCCAATCCTCCCTCCTCCTCTTTGCACCCTCTCCAAGCGCCTCCTCCTTCCTTGCTTCCTCTGGACATCGCCACTTTGACCTAAATCTCCTCATTTAATCTTCTTCTTGTCTCTTGGATAACAATCAGCCCCCTAATTGTCTTAATCTCACTGGTCGTTTATTGTCCCCTGCACATCATGCAGCGCCACGGAACAAAAACATTAATCACGATCAATAGTTGGCACCACGCCGCGATGGGCAACCATGGTCTTCATCAACTCTGGTTCGTTTCAGGTCAGGATAGACCCGACTGAAACTTGGTGAAGCCAAGAAAACGGAAAAACATAATGAAAAGAATTGTGATTATTTTTTTTGCTTTTACTTGTTTTTACACTTCACAAAAGTTTTGTCAGACTACAAAATTATGATGACTTCTTAAAAAATAGATTTTAAACTTCCACATAACAAAATATAAAATCTGGTGGGAGGAACCCTGCCCTCACGATCAGTGATGATTTTGGTACTTTGTGTGCAGCAAGTACAAACACATACACACACACACACACACACGCACACACATACACACTCCTGTGAATTACCTAAAATCAGCCATCTCTTAGGGGTGATTTGGGTATGATTCTGAAATGTGACAAAGGAGGCTGATAATCAAAATGCTGAGAACAATAATGGATAATCTGTTCCAGTATCACTCAGTCTGGGCCATCTGCTAGGGACTAAAGCGGGACTGGGGGTCGTGTGTGCGCGTGCCCGCGCGCGTGTGTGTGCATAATCAGTGTTTCATGTATTCAAAGAAAACTATTTTATGTGTTTTCTTTTGTCTTTATATCACAAATCAACTTCATTGTTTTCAAGTTCCACTTAAAATAACACCCCCCCCCATCCAAACCCCCCCTCCATCCCATGGGTGAGTTGACACCGTCTGATTCTCTGCTCTACTGTAATCTGACATGGCTAATCTAATCTCTGTCTTCCCAGATTGGCAGTGTACCTACGTCTCTCCAGCCAATTACTCAAGCTGCACAGCACGCCACTCGGGCCAGCCGCCATAGGGGCCTCATCCCTGCCAGCCAAGTCGTGCCTGCCGCAAAAATGGCTCAGTGAGGGCTCAGAGCGTCTGAGGCCCCGAATGTCTGCTCCCATAACAGCCCATCTGCCTTTTGGCCTGGCCTGGTCCACTGACCGCCACCCTGGCGAGGCAACCAGCAGCGACTGACGGTTCAACTGGACCCTGAACGTTGCCTCTTTGTCAGAACCTGGAGGAGTTAAATACACGCAGTCCTGGAAGTACAGAACAAAATGCAGCAGTGTTTTGGTTTTTCTTTATTAATTAACAAATATATAAAGGGCTAATATTTCTCATTGAGTCATCAAAGTCTTCCTGTCTAGGACAGGGTCAAGGTCAAGGGTCACAAAACTACTGCTGTACTGTTACATGTGCGGTCATTTATTCTGGTTATCATCATTTAAAAAGCACCACTCTTTTTTTTCCTTTCATTTAAAATGTAATTAATCAATTAAATCAAGCATTGCGACAGTGGTAAACATACAGAAACAAGGTCAGAGGCCTCCTAACAGCTTATTTTCTCATCAACCAGTCTCACTTAATCACCTTAACTAAATTAGGTTGAAATTAGCCCTCTTTCAAACTCCTCTCCACCTCTACCCTCTTATCCTCCCCCTTTTTTTCTCCCCAGTCGTTTTCACAGCTTTGTGGATTAGACAGATTACGCGTCTGAAACTCTGTTTTTGTTGCTTCCCCTTCGCTCAGTGGTCTCTCCCTCAATATCCCTCCATCTTATAGGGTGTTAATCCTAGGTTGCACCCTGTCTCGGGTTGTCTTCATATTTATTTACGGTACTGGGCACCGGCTCGTGAGATGGAACGTGCACAACATCCGAGGAAGCCATCTCCGTTTGCATGATCTGTTCTAATCTGCCTGATAACAAAGATTAAATAAAGTAGAAAGATGTGTGACATAAGGAAGATAAACTACAAAGGTTTGTAATGTACCGAGTCTGCTGCTAGTTTGCAAATGTGATTTATGTGTTTGTTTGTTGCTGTTCATTGTTGAATTCTATAGGAACACATCTATTATTTATATACCCAAAGAAGATGGATCAAAATAGTATTTTTCTATTCGCTCACTCAAATTTAAGATTCTTGAACATAAGTAACTTCTGACAGCAGAAACAGTGGGTGTGTGTGTTAAAAGATGAGATACATTTAAAAATAGTTAAAAAGAGAAGTGCTTTCTCACACAAGCAAGCATTTATAGAAGAGGAACTGCTAGAAAACCTGATGCAGAAAACAAGCGTTGCACATTAAGGCAAAGATATGTTTTTGTTACCGTTTTATTTTACTTGCGAAATTCCATATACAAAAATCCAAATACACTAAGAAAAAACAGGAATAGAAGGATTTAAAATGGAAGTGGACTTTAGATTGGTACGTTAAAAGAATTTAAGAACCAAAAGCAATGAAAATGGTGCAAATATGTGAAGACTTAGGAATGTATAAGTCATAAACTGAACTGAAACTGAGATACTCCCAAATATTTTTTACTGTATATATTTTATTTTATATTCGTAAATGTGGTGTGTGTGTGTGTGTGTGTGTGTGTGTGTGTGTGTGTGTGTGTGTGTGTGTGTGTGTGTGTAATTGTGTATTTAATTGGAAAAAATAAAAATAAAATTCGCGCTCCAGTCCTTGATGCCTGCGTGTTAATGAGGTCATTTCCGGGTTAAAGTTCACAGTCCGGCGGCTTGTCCAAGGCGCGAGCTTTTGGAAAGTTTCACTTTCACTCTGTCGCCGTGGATCTTCTGTCGAGACGCCACTTTCAAAAGTGTTATAAAAGGAAAAACAGCACAAGGGCGAGCGGAGGAGAAGCCCGAGGAGGCCATGGCGTTCAAGTACCCGACGGCGCGGAGAGATGAGGCGAAGGTCGGTTCGAAAAGCTGCCGTCGGTTAATTCAGCTGCTCCCGGAAGAAGAGGGAGGGCTGGCGGAGCCGTGCACAATGGCGGCCAGAGCACCAAACAATAACTAAACTACAAAATCGACTTCAGTCGGGAAAAGCCAACCGAACGCGTTTATTTAAACTCCCCTCACGTCCCGGAACTCGGCAGGTTCTGGTTGAACATCCGAGACACTGAAATGTGCTGACTCACTGTTCAGGTTGCAGATTTGCCTGAAGAAATAAAGGTCTTAACATTAAAGTTGACTTGCTCACATCTGGCTAACATTAGGAATGCTAATTCATGAGTCTGCAAACTGTTACGGTTTGGTCATATCAGCTCTGTATTTGCCTGACTGGTTCTGTCCGGCTGCCGTGCACCTCGGGCCGGCGGGCGTTCACAAGCTGCAGTTAATGAACACTGATTTCAAACAAAGTGTGATTTCCCTGCCATTTAAAGAGGAGAAATTAATGATGGCTGCACCCAATGAAGTTTTAATATCAAATGCCCTTTGTTTTGTGCCGTGATACAGGTGGATGATTACCACGGAAACAAGATCTGTGATCCATATGCATGGTTGGAAGACCCTGATGGTGCAGAAACGATGGTATGATTTGTGTGTATTTGAACATTTTCAGACTAATTTGACTGTCTTTGACAAGAACCTGCAAAAATATAAAACTAGAACTTTTCTAGTTGAAAGTAAATGCGACTAACAGCACAAATGGGCTGATATGGGGGAAGAGAGGCAAATTAGAGTCAAACTTCCAAGTCAGCCAGCAACCTGTAGTAGCAGAAGCACAGTCACTTTTTTTTTTTGTTTTCAAGGCTGAACTAATAAGCTCCTAAATTGCAGGCTTTTGTGGAGGAGCAGAACAAGCTGACCATGCCCTTCCTGGAGCAGTGTGGTGTCCGGGATCGCTTTCGCCAGCGTCTGACCGAGCTCTATGACTACCCTAAATATAGCTGCCCCTACAAAAGAGGGAGCAGGTATGGGCCCACTGGAGCTTCCCCCAATCCAACTGTGGGCCTGGGCTGAAATGTTGGCTTTGACTTGTAGGTATTTCTACTTTCATAACGAAGGGCTTCAGAACCAGGATGTGCTCTACGTCCAAGACTCCTTAGAGGCTCCAGCCTCTGTGCTGTTTGACCCAAACAAGCTGTCTGAAGACGGCACCGTGGCCCTGAAGAGTGAGCTCAGCCGCTGAGCACGGACATCTCCGGTGTAATCGCAGAAAAAGACGCGTGGTTCCAGTCTGACGCTGGTCTCTCTCCCCATCCAGTGTGTCGTTTGTCAGAGGAGTGTGAGTATTTTGCCTACGGCCTGAGCAGCAGCGGTTCTGACTGGGTCACCATCCACTTCATCAAGGCTGATGACCTGAGCAAACTGCCCGACGTACTGGAGCGGGTTAAATTCAGCTGCCTAGCCTGGACGCATGACGCCAAGGGCATCTTCTACAACAGCTACCCACGGCAGGAGGGCAAAACTGACGGTGAGCTGCAGCTGCGTTTATGGGAGCAACTAAAAAAGAGAATAGGGAAAGCGCACAGAGTGCAGTCTAGTCATTTACTATATTGCATCGCTATCATTTCTCTCCATTCTTTTTTACATTAAAAAACAAAAAGCCAATCTTTTTTTTATAGAGCATATGTGGTTTAATTAATAATTTAGTGACTAGTAACCTTTGGAAGAAAAGGTAATCACCTATTTATGGCTGTGCACTAAATATCATGAGGTATAATAAATAGCTGTATCAGTGACAAAGAGGTCAGTTGAGTTGAACCCAGCTGGAAAAAATGCAATCAAGAATGAAAACACGCATTTTTCAGGGACTGAGACGACCGCCAACGTCAACCAGAAGCTCTACTATCACGTCATCGGCACCCAGCAGTCAGAGGACGTTCTGGTTGCAGAGTTTCCCCAACATCCCAAATGGCACAGTTCAGCAACGGTAGGCGCACAGACCCGGGCCTGATTTCATGGTCCTTTATGGGGGAAGAGGGGGTCCGGTCTTCAAAGGTCTGCTGGAAATGCTTTGTCAGTCACGTGTACATTCTTTCTTTTCGGCGTGACATGTCTTTCAACAAGGTAACAAGAAAATATGTCTGATTTTGTCTTTTTTCTTTCAGATATCAGACGATGGCAGATATGCTGTTCTGTCCATCACTGAAGGCTGTGAACCGGTTAACCAGCTCTGGTACTGTGACCTGCAGCAGCTCCCAGATGGAATCACGGGTCTGTACAAATTAGATTTCACCTGTGTCACTGAGAGAAAGACCAGTTTTTGCAAATTGTAGTGTGGGTTTTTAAGTTGCGGTTATATTGGGGGTGTTTGGGTTTTATCCTGAGGATGACTCCAGCCGTCTTGTCCTCTAGGTCTGCTGCCATGGGTCAAACTTGTGGACAACTTTGAGGCCCAGTACTCCTACATCACCAATGAGGGAACAGTGTTCACGTTCCACTCCAACCTAGAGGCTCCTCGATATCGCCTCATCAACATCGACATCCAAAAACCAGAGCGGCAGCATTGGACAACAATCATTCCACAGCATGACAAGGATGTGATGGGTGAGAGCACACACACACACACACACACACACACACACACACACACACACACACACACACACACACACACACACACACACACCCACACACACACACAAATGCACTCATTTTATTCATGGAGGGTTATGGAAACAGTTGCATTGCTATGACTACTGTTGTGCACCTGACTTTACGCGTACTTATACTGCTAACGCGTAAATTCACAGTTCCACAATTGGGAGTAGGTTGTCTTGCAAAAACCAGATAACGACAACATACCAAAGTTTCAATCTAACCGCGTTGACCAGGAAGTCGAGTGTCTGTGACTGAGGGTTGTCGTCAAAGGAAACTCAAACCGGCCTCTCAAGCACTTTGTTTTGTTATTATGACTCACTGAAGTGATGTTGGAACAGTGGAATCCCAGAGACGGGAAAAGGGCAGTATCATTCTAAACCTACAAGACAAGAAAAGTGGTTACACTGTTTTTTTCATACATTCATTTAACAACTTAAACACTGGATCGTTTAAAATCATGTAATGTTTTAGGATAATTTTGTCATCTCTATAATAAATCCCTGACCATGAGTGAAACCATAACTCAGTTCTACTTTAGACATCTGAAAGAATTTGGACCCAAATGGCATTTAATAGTTGCGCGTTAAACGGGTGATCTGTAGTTTTGATCTGGTGTCACCTGTCGCTTTGCCTCGTTGGTCCTGGGGTGTGGACCATTGGCTGATGATCTGTTTGACAGTCAGAATTTAGCGACAGCCTCGGGGTAGTGTTAGTTTTGTAAACCACAGTGCGCCTGCTGGCCAGTGAGACGTTTGTGGTGGGGACTGTGTGTTCTTTACATTTGACACAAATTAGCGGAATTTGCCTCACTGATACGCTGTCATGGCTGGTTAGAGTTCTGTCACTTTTTTAAAATGAAAACTGAGCCAAGGGTAATCTCCACTGTGTCTTAAAGATATTTAAACATTTTTTTTAATCAAAGATTAAGGTTTCTGCTAATGTTTAATAGGCCAGATTTCAAGAAAAATCTGGTATTGTTTGGCAAGTTTACACATTTAGCAGAGATAGATGCTAAAGATGCTGGCATTTTCTCTCCAAAAGGTCAACTTTGTCGTGATTTACTGCAGAACACTGTGACTCTTTTTCACATTTCATCAGGCAGTGAAGCGGTGACATTAGTTACAGGTGGCCACGTACACGCACGTTTGTATGAAGCTTTGATTTTCACGTACATTTAGCCAGAAATGTAGTTTTGCTAATGTGTGCACAGTTGAAACGCAGTGTGATAACACCTCTGTTTGCAGAGTCTTTATCGTGGACAGCTTGAGGAGTCCCCAGGGGCAGACAACCAGAGCATTGACTGTCCATGTCCATCGGCAGGTTTTGTGTCCTGCGTGAACCAGCGCCACCTGCTGGTCAACTATCTCCACGACGTCAAGGACATTCTGCAGGTTTGCGAGTTGTCCACAGGCCGGCGGCTCAGGGACCTTCCCCTCAAGGTTGGCACAGTGTGTGGCGTGAGCTGCAAGAAGAAACACTCCGAGTTCTTCTACAAGTTCACCTCCTTCACCACCCCAGGTAGATGGTGCATGAATCTGTCGGTTTCGGTACGCCGGCTGTGAAGGCGCTCTTTTATTCACCCTGAAGGATTGTTTTGTCAAATTGGTACAAATGCATCACAAATGTGACACCATCACTTGGACATTTTTGCCACACTAGAAAATTACAAATTTTTTATGAGTATTTTTGATGTATTCGATTCTGTCAGAACATTTTTTTCCTAAAGAGCATCTATCTTTTGCTTTGTCGTGCTCAGCGATCATTTATCACTGCGACCTGAGCGAGCTCAACCCAGAGCCCAAAGTCTTCCGGGAGGTGGAGGTGAAAGGCGTCAAGCAGGAGGATTTCCAAACTAACCAGGTGATGTTATATCTCCCTCGTTTCTTCAACACTGCTCTTGTTTTTTCAGAGTTCCTAGAATCCCTTTTACCGCGTGAACGGCTCTTTTAGGATAAAACAAACATGGATGTGAAAGCTTTCTTTATGTTTCCTTGAAATAATAACTGCTTTGTACCAGACAGTTAACTTCACCTCTTGTTATCTGTTTTAGGTGTTTTACGCCAGTAAAGATGGAACCAAAATCCCCATGTTTTTAGTTCACTCCCAGGGCCTGAAGAAGGATGGGAGCCACCCCGTGTTCCTGTACGGCTACGGAGGCTTTGAAGCTTCCATCCAGCCGTACTACAAGTGAGAAGGCTCCTTCCAGAGCGCCTAATCCAGCGTAATCACGCTGCCCTTTGTTCTCCGCTGATGGAGCTAATTGAGGAGAGAGTTGCTGATTGGAGAGCACATGACAGTGAGCTGATTGCTGCTTGTTGTCAGTGTTTCAACGTCCTCAGTGGGATTAATAGAAAGATGGTTTATCTCCTCCGGCTGGCGGGGCTTCTAATGTGGGCATCGTCAGCGCCTGAAAGAAAACCAGGTCATCAAAAACTCCCCAGCTGGGAAATAATCTGGTGTTTAAGCAAGTCTGGGCAGATATTTTCGGGTTTATCGTCACAGCCAGGTTATTTTGATTTTGATTTTTTTCCATGACCTCTCAGTCATGTTCTCACTCAGCTGACCAGCAGCACGTTTACGGGCTTTGATCGTTCTTCCTGGTTGCCTGTCACCAGTGTTGCTTACCTGCTGTTTGTGAGACACCTTGGAGGGATCCTGGCAGTGGCCAACATCAGAGGGGGCGGAGAGTACGGTCTCACCTGGCACAAAGGTACGGAGGGGAAGCCAATGGGAACAACCGGCCGGTTGTGCCAGGGGCTGAATCACCACTGAGACTGTTGTGCAACGCTAGGCGGCACGTTGGGGAACAAGCAGAAGTGCTTCGACGACTTCCTGTGTGCAGCAGAGTATCTGATCCAGGAAAAGTACACCGTCGCCAGCCGCATCGCCATCAACGGAGCCTCCAACGGAGGCCTGCTCGTGGGTGAGTGGAAAAGCTCAGCTGTCACGCTGGTTTCGTCATTTCAAATTTAAAACGAGATGCTCCTCTTTGATTACAGCCTCTCTTCAGTTAGTGACGGCCATCACTCACAATGCTCGTCCTGCTTTATATGACCTGACTGGCGTAATTGATCATGTCTTGTTTATCAAACACCAGTCAGCCACTCACTTCCAGTTCATTCGGCTGTTAAGCGGCACGTTAAAGCCTGCTTAGTGCTTTTATTTAGCAAAGGCTGGCGGCCATATGGCCTCCACAATCACACCTCCGGTGCTGATCTGCAAGCTGTTATTTTTAAGTGATGGGGGCCGGAAAAGAAAAGAAGGAATGCGTGAATGTTTGACTGTATGTTTTAAATGCCCGCACAGCCGCATGCGTCAACCAGCGTCCGGATCTGTTCGGCTGTGCGGTGGCGGAAGTCGGTGTGATGGATATGCTCAAATTCCACAAATTCACCATCGGTCACGCTTGGACCACCGACTACGGCTGCTCAGACAACCCCGAGCAGTTTGAGTGGCTCATCAAGTACTGAAAACTACACACACACACACACACACACACACACGTGCAAAACATGCGTGTTGATGGCAAGTTGCTGAGAGGGTTGTACTCACTGGTCTCCTCCCACCTCGGTTCAGGTATTCTCCCCTGCACAATCTGCCCCAGCCGCCCTACTCCGGCCCCGCCTACCCGGCCGTTCTGCTGCTGACAGCCGACCACGACGACCGCGTGGTGCCTCTCCACACCCTGAAGTACTGCGCGGCGCTGCAGCACGGTGTGGGCAGCAGCCCCGCGCAGCGCCAGCCTCTGATGGTCAGAGTGGACACGCGCAGTGGGCACGGCGCAGGCAAGCCCACCTCCAAGGTCATCCTAGAGGACACAGACATCTTCTCCTTCATCGCTGAGACGCTCGGGCTCAGCTGGAGGGACTGAGAGTCTGGCAGGAATGTGGGTGCACAGCAGTAACTGGAGCCAAAATAAAACACCGTTCATGAATCAAAGTTGCAGGTTCTTGCTTATCTGCTCCTGCTGACGATAATACCAGCAAACCAGGACCTCAATCATAAGATCACCTAATAAGATTTTCAACAAGCTAATTATTTGGTAGGATTGATCCAAATGGTTGTAGAAACAGAAGAAAAAATAATTATTTCATGTATAATTTCAGTGTAAAAGGACAGTTCCATTCATCATCATTTAGGTGTAATGTGACGTATCTTCATCTAGTCCAGCTCGTAGCTGGAATTATGATGTTCCCCAGCTGCTTCACTTCTGGTTTGTGAAGACTCGAGAGACAAAAACCGGTCTATAATATGGAATTCCTCGGCTGCAATTATAAAATGAGAGAATCTGCATGTCCCGCTGATATTATTGGCGGTGCACATTAACGACCTGTACTGTGCTGATATGTTGATGCTGAAGCTCAGTGGGACGTGTGCGTCTGCCTTCACAGTTGAAATAGACTTGGTGTTTTCAGTTCCTGATCCAAAATCCCCCCACACACAGAGGCACCATGCGCTTCACCACAACCAAAACTGAAAACGGTAAAACAGGAAAAAAAAAAAAAAAAAAAAATAGTAATATTTTAGGAAATCTGTGCTATTCAGTATTCGCAGCCAGTTCTTTTCTACTCCTTTTCTGCTCCTTTTCTACTCCTTTTCTACTCCTTTTTCTACTCCGTTTCTACTCCTTTTTTACTCCTTTTCTACTCCGTTTCTACTCCTTTTTTACTCCTTTTCCACTCCTTTTTTACTCCTTTTCCACTCCTTTTTTACTCCTTTTCCACTCCTTTTCTACTCCTTTTTTACTCCTTTTCTACTCCTTTTTTACTCCTTTTCTACTCCTTTTTTACTCCTTTTCTACTCCTTTTCTACTCCTTTTTTACTCCTTTTCTACTCCTTTGACCCGCTCTGGTTGGCCCAGCGGCTGCCCGCTGCTGTTCCGCGATGCTCCGCCAGGCGGCAGCGTTGCAACACCAAACGCGCTGCACGTTCACGGCTCAAGGTCAAAAGCTTCCTCTCGCTTTACTGTCATTTTGTTTAGCTGCTTCACTGAGGCTGTGGAATGGAAACGCACCCTCTGCTACTGTTTAATTGTGTCACTCAGCTGGCCTATCTTCCAGGAAAGATAATAAGATCAGTGGCAATCAGAGACGAGTAAGATGCCTTAAACAGCAGTGGAACAACAAAGGAGGAAGGCTGGGTGGAGAAGCAGACAGCTAGTAGAGAACACTGCAACAAGAGAGGTGTACAGATTAGACGATGGTGATTGACAGCAGCTATGCAGTGAGAAAGCAAATGGAAACGAGGGAGAAAGAAAGACGGACAGACTAGTGCTTGAACTGTCGGGGTGTGAGTCAGAAAGTCTCCTCCAGCCGGCTGCAGCAGAGGGAGACACGTTGTCGGTCACTCAGAGTTTAATCTCTGCTCAGTGGGAAGTTGTGATGTTGTCAGGGCCAACCCCAGGCCTCATATAAGTACCCTTTCATGGAAAGACAGGGTGGAAAAAAGGAGCAAAGAAGGCTGCGGAAGAAGGATTTGAAGACAATGATTCTCAGACTCAGGGGGCAAGCGGCTGGATGAAGCGCAAGACAAGCCTCAATAAGCTGACGTATGAGCGCCGGTGAGAGGGCTTAAGATCGTACACCAAAGCTGCACCGTGCCCTCGGGAGTGTCCTGGAGATCGGGAGCCTCTCTTCCTTTCTTCCTCACCCCCTCATCACCTAGTTCTCCTGGCACAACACATTAGCACAAGCGCACACTTCCGTGCTCTCTGGAGAAATGCACGCTTTAGCTGACAAAAGCCCGGCTGTCTCCCAGCCGCTCAGGTTCCTACCCCGTGCTCCATTTGTTTACTCCGCTCCCTCCATTATGCAGGGATTAATTTCTCAAAGCCGATTTGAGCTGCAGCACGCTTGGACGAAAAGAGTGGAGAGCGGAACTTTTGTGCCGCTGGAAGTTTCTCCTTCACACTGGCTTAGAGGTGGACTGCTCGCCCCCTTTGTGCCGCTCGCTTTAATCTTCAAAGCCGAGCATGGGGGAGCCAGAGGGATGGTAGGGGGGACTGAGAAGGGGGTCGGAATTTTAACACTGCTGGGAATCACTAATGTCTTTACAGTCGTGTCGTCTGCTCTCATGAGCCTCCTCAAATAACTCGGCCCCTTCACATCTCTGCAGGTTCCTGAACACTGCAAATATTACTGCCATCACATCTTTTATTTTTAACGTCACTAATGAAGCCCTCACCCCTCTGCACGACCACCCCCTCACACTTTTCCTGATTAGTATCCAATCAGGCTGCTTTCTACTCCACATCACGTCCTCCTCAAGTGAGCTCCAACCACGAATGAAGAGTTTATGCGAGCCCCCACTAGACCCCTCACTGCAGAGAATAACGTCTCTGAGCGTAAACTCATCAGCGCAGACCCAGTATTCAATATTCTTGCTAATTAACCACATTTTTCTCTCATCTTGTCTCCTTTATGCATCCAGCCCATCCAAAGTTCATCTGATGGAGTCTCTCCTCAGATGAACCTTCTTCCTGTCGTAACCTGGCCCCCTAACCCTTGAAAATGTACTTAGTTGAGCTAGTTGGCCCCAGTTGGACTCAAAGCAGGAAACTGACCGACGGTAAGTGGCAACTTTATTGTACAAAACCAGTTAGCCTCCTAACAGTGAGTGCTGTTTAACACATCTGGCTTGTCCCCTCATTTCAGAAGACTGGTTCTTTCCCATAAGCCTGGTCCTGCTCGAGGTTTCTTCCTGCTAAAAGGTAGTTTTTTCCCTGCTTCTGTGCTTACCTTGTGGTTCAGAAACTGGATTTCTGCTTCTGTAAAACACTGAGTGACCATTTTGCTTGTGAAAGGTGTTATATAAGTAAACAAATTAAAATAACATTACAAATAAATTAAAATATATTAATCTAATTAATTTTTTGATGCCGGTGGTCGCCGGGGGCAACAGTGGGCCTTGTGACCCCGGGGTCCATGTTTTTGTTTGCTGTAGTTGCGCATCCAGTCCAGTAGGCGGCGGAAGCGATCCTATGGTCAGAGTACGAGAGAAGCGAGTAAGACAAAGGAAGACAACGTGGAAAGATATGAGCAGGTATGGAGACAAGCGGAGAGACAAAAGAGAGATAATAAGACAAAAAAAAGTCACACAAAAGCTAAGATAAGAAAGTATGATTAAGCGTAAGTAGCGCTTGGTTCACTGTAACAATAGTAGCAGACGAGGAAAGACCGCGGCGTTTATTGTCTCCTAAAATGTTGCTAGCGGATAGCATGAGACTAAATACATGAACGCGTCATTATTTACGTTTACCCAAATAACGCTGAAAAGCACCTTGGGTTTTTCTAAGCAGAAAACGTGCAGTGTTTTGCCAGCAATCATCCTTCTTTGTGAATGCTGCTTCAGTAAACCAGCGAGCACCGTTAGCATCATAAACGTTTGCGAACCAAATGGCTTAGTGGAACAAAAGCCCATCGGAAATGGTTAGGTTCGTGTATTGTGGTTTATATAGTGTGCTTCAGAGCTACTGTTGCTGATCAGTTTGGAATATTATTACGATTATTTTACTTTATTTACCGCGATTTATATATCAATTCATTTTCAATATTAAATGGTAGTTAGTCATAAAATATATCTTGTTAAAATAAGTTTTTTTTTTCCCTTCCAAATTTCAGGCAAAGTATGAACCTTAAATCTTTTCTGTTACAGACCAAAAACAATGTGAATAAAGTTATTCTTTGGTGTAACTAGATCTACTTTTCTTGTTTTTCCTTTGTTATTTAGGGTACAATGTTATGTAAAGGTGTACTTTTAAAGATTTTATCTAAAAATGATGGGTTAGATGGGTGGGTTACATGTTAGCTTCTCCACCTTTGAAGACCTGATGGGATGCTAACTTGTTTACACTGTGTGTGTATAAGCTGCCTGATTCCGTTGATCTGAGTGTGTCTGTAAGTCATCACTGGTGTGACCACGACAGTGTATTAGTGGTGGTGCTGGGGCGGGTTCGACTCTCGGGAGAACCATTTTACCTCTGAGCTATTATCAACGTTGGTTTAAAGACAACACCACCGTGGCGCAGTGGTAAGATTACCGGGACCTTTGGCCACAGCCTCAACCTTGAGGTTGTGGGTTCAAATCCAACCCTAACCTTTTATACTTAAAGACTTTGCCTATTGGACACCACAAGTAGAAGTTCCGAAAATCTCATTGTAACAGACGGAATAGCTCAGTGGGCAGAGCTGTGGACTTTGGAGCGGGAGACCCGGGTTCAATTCTTGCTTCGGCCAAAAATTTTTTTTAAAGAAAAAAAAAGCAAAAACCAGCCAGCTCTTCCGCCACCCCCCCTCCCTCCTCCCTCTATCCTATCCCCCTTATCTCTCTCCCTCTCTACTTCCCCCCTTCTCCGGGATTTACGGTTGCATCATCTGGGAGATGCATGTCCCTGGCATCAGCCTGCCATAAGCTTCAAACACAGACAAGCGCGCAGACCCTAAAGAAGTAACTTCCGGGGTGTTGTTTGCAATCGCCCCAACGCCTCTCCCAGGCGCCCTGGCTCCGCCCTGGCCCCACCGCAACCTGGCCCCACCTCCCATCTTTCCGGCCTTCGTCCTGCCTTCCATTGGGCCCCGACCTGGCCCATCTGGCTCCGCCTGCCAGCATCGCTCCATCTGAATTCACCGACCCGGAGCTGGACTTGAACCCTGTTCGCCCACGTTACAGTCTGGCACCTTGCCCCCGAGCTATCCGGCTGGATCCTGGCTTCTGCTCGGAACTCCTATTTCTGTGTATTTGCCTAAACAAGGCCTGTAAAGACAAAAGGTGCTGGATTTGCTGGGGCTGGATTCGAACCTGCCACCTCAAGCAGGGGTTCCAGCCCCAGGAACCGTGATCTTACCACTGCGCCACAGTGGTGTTGAAGGTGAACGCGTCTATGGCGGATTTGTCTTTCAGTGTTGATAACAATGCGATGATAAAAGGTGCAGGGCTGGATTCGAACCCACAACCTCCCGACAGCCACTGGCCCACAGTCTCAGCGCTCTTGCCGTGCGCCACAGAGCTGCTGTGGTCGACTTACTCGGTTCTAAGATCTACGGGTCACACCGACAATACAACGAGAGCAGAAGGGAGAGGGCTGGACTCAAACCCTCCAGTGCCACGGTGACGTTGTGACAGAACACATCTCTTGGTCCCGTTGATCCCGGCCTCAGCATTTTAGCAAATCTGGTTGAATTCACGGAGCGTTGCAGACATCTGCAGCAGCATCAGGGTGCTTCAACCCCATCAGCGCCATTTTTGGGTCAAAGCTGTGATCCAAGCCCAAGAATGTTCGCCAGCTGCTGCTGATCATACTGATATCCTAACATTTATGAAGTACTCAAACCTCTTTAGTAATGGTGCCAATTTTAAAATTCAACATCCATTTATTCCAATTGAACAAGATGTGTTCCCAACAAACATTGTAAAACATTACACCATGATAAATACTTCTATTTTAAAATCATCAAGTAAAAGGAAATTATTCAAATTAGGAAGACCAAAGTAAGGGGAATTCATGCTGTTTATTCATGCAGTTTACTTAGAAAGTAAATATATTTAATATTAGTGGTTATTAAAAATACACTTTTACCATCCTTTTTCTAGCAAAAGTTACCTGCAGCTTCAGCAGCTTTTAGTTAACATTGTCCTAAAATGGTAATGGAATCATCCAAACGACTCATTAATGTATATTTAGAAGCTCAACAAAAGCAGAGCCCAGGACTCGGTCCCTCATCCCTCCTGCTTGTCCTCCCCCAGACGGCACCTGCACTTTTACACGCTGGGAACTCATGGAAGCTCAAATGGGGATTTCCATTTGCTGCTGGGACCAGCAGCAGGCTTGTGACACTGTTGTGAAGAAGAAAAAAAGAGCAACAATTTTTGAATATTCTCATAATGTTAACTTTGATATAAAACCCAAGAGTCTTCATTGGTATTAAAAGGAAATGCACAAAGAAGTTTAGCTGTTGTATTCCTATACGCAGCTAGGTGTTAGCCTATAAATAGCTTCACCAGCATTCTCAAATCAATCTAAGGACATATCCAGAAAATATATGTATTTATCTGCTGATGAAGACCACTGGCGTGGCGGTTCTAGAGCAGCAAACCACGTTAACGTGACCACGGGTGTGTCCGGCTTAGAAGCACGTTCACAACAACATGCAGAATAAACCCCAGTGGGCCTAGTAGTTTAAATGTTAGCTTTTATTAGATGAGATTAGATGTGCTCTGACCAAGAGTTAGACGCACAGTGAGTGATTATGCATTGATAGATAATGAAAATGCATAAGAAAGTAAAGCTGGCTAAACACAGAGAGGTCGCTAACATTAGCGCTGCTTAACTTCTATTCCCCAATCATTTAGACGTTTTAATAGAAGTAGAATCCAAAACATACATAACATTACCAAGACAACTAATTGCCTAGTCGTAAAAAATAATAATCTTCACGATACCTTTTGGCATTTAACGTCGTTTATCTGGAGATCCAGGAGGTCACTTAATGCTACAAAGAAGCGCACCCGGAAGAGGAGATGCTGTCACGTGACGTTACTGTTGGGCACGCATGGAGAAACTCTAATTATTATGTCTATCTCCCATGTGCATCTATTTTAAATTAAATTTAAACAAAATTAAGGTCTTGTAGAGAACAGAGTATGCACCATCTGCTGTGTGGGACAGATATTTATTAGCGACAAGACACAAGAGCGAGGCACACTGAATGTAGGCACTTAAAATGACCAGCAGATGTCGCCACTGTGCATTACCGTTGAAATTAATCAAACGTTCACGTGATTATTTTTATGCTTAAAACGAAAAAAAAAAAATGCTGGTTTTTATTTCGCTTGTGCATTTTATACACAGAAAATAGACTGAAAAAACGTAGCTTAGTCTTGAACTGGCTTAAAATATTTAACTATATGTTCATACAATACAACAATAAAAAAAATCAGCTTTTTTTAAAAAAAAGGTGAAAAGTGTGGCAAAATGCATTTAAAGTGTTGCTGTGAAGGTTTCAAACAGCAGACCTGCAATCTTCGCTGTCGGTGATGGTACGGCGCTCCTAAAAGGCCATGGAAAACAAAAAAGACACTTTAAAACAAAACAAAAAAATGTATCTGGGCTTTTTCTCTAGCCGGCTTGCTGCTGGTTGTTCATTTTACCGCAAAAAGTATACTAAACTACGCCAGACCACTTCAGGCCTGGAGGCATCGTTACCCTGGCACACTGTCATCATTTATGCAGACAGACAGATTGTGTTCTGCGCTGCTGCAGATAAATGTGAACACAGTTCATTTGTGGTTATTTTAAAAAGTAAATGGACCTGGCATCTCTGGAATTAGTGTTTGGTGCCTACACTCACTTCTGTTTTCAAAGCGAGTGAGAACTTCCAGATTCACTGGTTAAGGCATGTTCTACTGCAGCGGGGGCTCACGTGCTGGCTTGGCTGAGCATCGTCTCCAGGAGGTGACGCCTGATTGTGTGGGAGGTTTGGCAACGGCTCCGAGATAAAACTCATTAAATCTCAAACTCCAATCCTTCGCTCCGGTAAACCTGTAATATGAAAATTATAGATCGCTGCTGCAAGTGCATGAAGTTAAATAAAAAGATCTTGTTCTCAAAATGCGCCTGTGGATGAACTACACACATGCTCAGCGTTTGGCACACACGCGCTGACCCGTGCGAGCAGGTACGGGGGCACGCAGCAGCGCTCTCACTGCTGCCCACCCACACACACTCGCCCACAGCAATCCCACGCAAAGTTCATTTGCATTGGCAATAACTTCTCATTCGCTCGGCGCTGGTGTAAAGGTGGGCGTTGTGTAATAAAGCAGCAAATAATACAGCCTGAGTCTTGGAGAGAACGAGAGGAGTTCCGATGTGGGGAGGAGAGCGAGAACCATCAACTCCGGGAGGATAATTACAGCTTCCAACCTGTCCAAGTTGGATGTGGAAACAAGGCAAACTGATGAGTTGTTTAAAGGGTCAAAAGGTCAACCTAACAAGCCCCTCAGGACAATTCAGGTTTAAGATCTGCTGGAGCTTCTGAAGGCTCCAAACATGCACAGGTGGAGGTGAACTAAGAAGGAAGTGTTTTTAGCTGTGAGTGCGTGTGTGAAAGCGTCTCCGTGGGTTGGTCCTGCAATGGATGGATGGATGATGTCTTGTCCAGTTAAACATTTTATAAAAGACAGGGAACATGCAATGTGCCCATGTTTTTTTTTTTAATAACACGTTTCAATTTTGCAACAGCCATCAGATTTTCTCATTATTATTACAGGTAAAAATCATCAAAAAAACCTAACAACAAATTTTTTTTCCAGGTTTTATATTCCAAACACTGTAATTTCTTGTCTATGTCCCTAAAGTTCAAACAAAAACCCTTACACAGTGAGCAGATATTATATTCAACACAATGTTCTTCAAACAAATTATAAAAATAGATTTAGCATTTTCAAATACATATTTACAGTATTAAACAGGTACATAATAGTCACACTAACAGAGAGGGGGAAACATTTCATTCATCGTAGCGATGAGGTCCACTTTTTGTTTGCTTGGTGTGTGTAGAGTGTGTGTCAAAGGGACTGTCTGAAGACTTCTGTCTTAAGATCTTTATAAACGAGCCAACAGATATTTAAAGAAGAAAAAATGTGCAGATGAAAAAAACCAAAAACGTTTGTGCTCATGCAAACTAACAGCCTGGAAACCAAATGACGTCCCAACAAAAGTCCTTGTCCGAGTCTCCGACATTCATCTGAGACAGGAAGAGGACTGTTCAGAGAGAAGTGTGGGAGTCCTCCAGACACAGTAAAGCGCAGTCGGGACATTCCTCCGTACTGATGATAGAGAGAACGGTCCTCCTCTCTGCAGACATCTGCTTTCCTTGGAAAGCAGAGTTGTTCTCTGGAGAGATTTGCATATGTAAACAATAATAAACAGGGATAGGTGCCAGATCGGGGCCAGCTTCCATGGTTGGCCGGTACAGTTAATAAATATGCTAATGAGGACGGAAGGTTGGTGGAGGGAGCGGTGGCCTCCACAGGTTTAATATGTGAAAAGCTGACGGTTTAAATGCACGTTACAGAAGCGTCAAAGAGAGAAACAAAGCAAATAAAAGAGAAACGTGACCCATTGACACGTTCGCAACCATCCACTAAACATTTAGGCTCTGCAGCTTTTGTTTTAACATTACTAGAAAAGAAAGAATGCGGAACTTCCCCCACAGAGCTCTGCAGCTCAGCTCACCCTGTTAGCGTTCCACACACACTCTGTAGGGTCACTGTGCATTTGAGGCCTTGGACTACTTCCAGGAGCTGGAATCGGGACAGTTTAGGCTCTTTAAGCTTCAGAAACATACATTCCAGCAAAGGTTTATCTCTACAAAAAGTTCCTCTACCATCAGCATCAGCTGTGACGCACAATGATGCAGTCACATCCTGCTTGTTGTGGAACCAGCAGCATCAGTTCAGAGGCCCGCTGGGAAAGCAAGCTCCTGCTGCTGAAGTTACACCCGGCTTTTTGTGAATTTGTGTATTGTGGTAAAGGAAAAAGTACCAAAAAATGCAAAGGTTTCATAACTGGCAGGTTTGTAGAGCGTGTTTCCAGGCTGGCGGCCCAGGGTCCCGCTCGCTGTCCCACTATAGACATTTGCTGTCTTAACGCACCGATCCAGACCGCGCCACGTCACGCCGACAGTTACTGAAGCGCAGATGAAGGTCACAATAATTGTAGCATGACTTTACTTCTCTGCTGTCCCCCCATCACTACAGGAAGGGAGCTCATCTCCAAGGGGTCCATGGAAAACGGAGAAGGAGAGAAGCACAAGGAAGTGTGGAAGTGGCCGGAGGAGTGTTGCTCGCCGAAAGCTCTGCTCTTTCCTCCCCTCTCTCACCTCTTCTCTGTTACATGGTCTGTCTGCACACACCAGCGTGTCTGCAGCAGCAGCGGTGACGTCGGACTCACCGTCTTGCTCGGCTGTCAGACCTGCACGCCTCGGCCGTGCATTTGGATAACCTGGGCTCGGAGGGACTGGATAGCAGCCAGGATCAGCTTCTGGTGCTCCAGGGAGGTGATGCCTAGACTCAGCACATCCCTGTGCAAACAGAAAGCAAAGGGGTGAAAGTGGAGAAAGAGTGATAACACGAGGAGAGGCAGCCATATGAGGGAGCATCACCGCCTTTCTCTATAGAAGCTATCTCATCTGTCTCTTTTGTTCAGCTCCACAAACCCTCTAAATCAGAAAATGAAAGGTCAGCGTGACAGCCAGACAGAGCCACTCACTGTACAGTCATCCGTGCCACGGACTCCAAGTAGCAGTACCCCGCGGCAGTGAAGTTGTCCTTGTATCTGCCCATATCCACCGCGTCCAGCCACTCCCCCACCGAGTTAAAGGCTGGGAAGGACGGGAGGGGCCTCTCCGCTAGAGCGATGGATGAACTCAGGGTTCTAGAGGAGGACAAGGCTTGATTGGGTATTTTCAGCCGCTGGAGTGGTGGACACATCCACAAAGCCCCGGCGCATACCTGCGTGCCAGCGTGGAGGAACCGATGCCGTCAGGGGAGCGGATGCTCTTGCTCAGAGCCGAGTGGATCTGGCTAAAGCTGGGTCTCTCCGTCCGCTCTTTCTGCCAGCAGTCCAGCATCAGCTGATGGAGGTGCTGAGGGCAGTTAACGGGAGCCGGGAGCCTGAAACCGTCCTCGATGGCCTTGATCACCTGCAGGATTTCCACAGAAGGCAAAGTGGAACCCGTTAGAGCCAGATGTTGCCGGTTGTCAGCTGCCTGTACTTCCACTACCACAAATTCCCTGAAGAAAATGTCAACAAAGGTGGTGAGAATAGAACCAACCCTAAAAAAACCACCTGAAAAAACAATTCATGGCCAATCTTAGCCTCCAAGAAGGTTGAAAATGCTGCTGCTTTCATTTCCCGTTGCTAATCAAAGCACCTGGCTTTGTGGTTTCTGAGTCAGCGTCATAAAACTACATTTTACAGAAAAGCAGGACCTCAGCAGATTACAAACGAAGAAGTTACAGCAGCTGGAGAGGTGTTTGGATAAATATCCCAAACCTGCGTTATTAAAAATACACCATGCTTTGTTCGTAAACTAGAAAAACATAGAGCTACATACACCAGATCTACCAGTTATTTAGTCCGTTTCATCTTCTCATCATTCGTGAAATGGCACCTTTTTCAAATAACCAACCGTAAAGGCTCCTGATATTCTCATTATTGCTTCAACTAATTCCTTCTCAATTCATTCGTAATCTCTTAAAGATATCAGGGAACGTGCGCTGCAAGACACGCACGCTCCTAAACGGCGGTAATAAGTTTGGAGGACCATCGCTAAAATGGCAGCCATCGGTGTGATTATGTCCCTAAAACGCTCTCCTCCTACTGTCTGGGACTCCTATCTACCCAAACAGCGCTCATAAAAAGCTTTTCAGCCTTTGACATTTTCCATTTAATCAAAGTCGTTAGCTAAAGGTCGTGCTGGATCACAGGTGGACAAGCCCACCACAGCCCCCCACCACCCATAATGTATCAATTTGAAGGCGGATTAATGTCCCCACTGTGTTACAAGGCTGACCTTTGCCCTCTCAATTGGAAAGTTTGATAATACGAGCTGGCCTGAGAGCAAACTTTCTCTTGCTTTGTGAAAGGGCAGCAGAGGCGGCGAAAAAAGAAAATAAAAGATTGCTGTTAAAAAGCAGCTATTCTCGTGGCTGCTGAATAACTCATGCATATTAATTCGGGACATTCAAAAATGGAACATGCTAATAATCTCCGGCTTTTTAACTATGCACCTACCTGCATTAAATAAAGGTGTTATTTCACAGTGACAGTAATTTCAGAGGGCATTAGCATGATTAAGCCTTTAGACTGCCTGAATGAAAATGAAAATATCAGTGTTGGAGCTGCTGCTATAAGGAGAAAATAATCAGCGCTCGTGTCTTTGGCACAGTTGCTTCGCACGCTCAAGTGAACATTACAGACAGGACTTGCTCCCAAAGGTTGAAGAAAAACAGCCTTTTCCAAGGACAAAGAGAGAAGTGGCCACCCACGTTGACTCGGAAATTGTAGGTTTCCAGCGGAAACTGCGCGGTCCTATCGAGCGGACGATCTTTTACCCTTTAAATGGCTTCACGTTCCCTGAAAGAATTCTTACAGACCGATTTCTCTTCTTTTTTTATATTTTAAGCCCAATGCACTTGGGGGACAGGCGGAGGCCACTGGAAGGGGGTCAACACATCTTTAGGAGGAAACAGGATTGGTCACGGAGCTGATGCAGACTTAAAAAGGGGGACTTAGGCTTGGCAAAAGCTTTCGGAGGTGCTGGGGCTTCTTGGCCACTTTTAATAAGATCCAGGCTGCTGGTTCACTGATGGAGGGCGGTGGAAGTAAATGTGGGGCAGGGGGAGGAATATTAAAGGACACAACTGCAGAGATTAGCAAAAAGGGCGCTCCAATCTCTCCCTCTCTCTCCCTCTCTCTCTCTCTCTCTCTCTCACACACACACGCACACACTTACATCCTGGTTGCCCATGTCCCAGTAGGGTCTCTCTCCGTAGGACATGACCTCCCACATCACAATGCCGAAGCTCCAGACGTCCGAGGCCGAGGAGAAGCGGTGGTACTGGATGGCCTCCGGGGCGGTCCACAGCACCACACTCTTACCTCCGTGCTAACGGGAGAGATGGGGAGGAAAGGTTGAGCAGGTGCCAAGGCAACACTAATATTCTCTGTCAAATGCTTTTGAACACATTTTCAGGAGTTGGAGACTCTTCAGTCGAGGACGTTCACCTTGAACAGAATCTGGAAATATGCAGGAAATGCAGTGGAAATGTTTCTCTAACAGCAGAATTTTCTGCAGCAGCTCACAGAAAGTGTGTCTAAGGCCCACCACTGAGGGCAAAATATCGTCTTTAATCTAAGAAGAAACATTTAGTTCAGGCATGGGCAAACTACGGCCCGGGGGCCACATGCGGCCCGTTAAACGTTTGAATCCGGCCCGCCGAACTTGGAAAAAATTGAATGACAGTAATTTAAAAAGGCACATTTTTTCATTTGATTTTCAGTGTTTTCAGACTCATTCCAAAGTCAGATATTTTGTTGTCATGCTTTTCTTCATTTTCATTTGAAATTAAATCATATGTTTGCTCCATATCCCAAGATGTGTATTTTTTCTCCAGTGAGGTGGGGTACCAAAGCACTCCATCCATCAGCTCCTGGTCCGGCCCCTTTGTCAAATGTTAGAACCCATTGTGGCCCACGAATCAAAAGTTTGCCCTCCCCTGATTTAGTTATTTGAGTAAATCCTCCTTAGCCAACTGACTTCATTGTTTTTTACCCCCCCACATTTGGTGATTGATAGTTTCACTTCTAACATCAAGCCCTTTTGTGTCTTTCTCCTCTCTAGCAGATGTAAAAAAACATCTTAAAAATAACAAAGACCTGCAGAAGTTAAAAAGCAGTGCATGGACTTCCACCCAGCAGCTCCTCCCGTGACTCTGTGAACTTTAAAAGCTTAGTAGGAGAAGTTTAACTAAAACAAGCATCCTGAAAGAATGAAATATTGAATCAAAAATCATGATCTTGTTGATTACAGCCACAGGAGTTGATAATAATGCGTTTTCAGAAGATTCATACGAATAAAGCAGTATTTTGAATCACTCTTACCAGTGTGGTGTAAATAGCCTCAATCTTGTCCTCCTGGAGGGGTCTGAAGCCAGACACTTTGCAGCCAAGGTTAGAGTTGACCAGCACCTGAGGGAGAGACAGAGCAGAGGTAGTAACCAGATGGGTTGGAAGCACCTTTGAGGATCTCATCAGGGCTTTTATTGCACCGGGGACCAGAACAAGCGCTGGTGGTGAAAGGTTCCATGTGTGTCATTTAGGGAAAATCAAGGTTTCTTCCTCCTGTTGTGGACACGCTGGCGACACTGAACCTCTCTCACCTTGTGTGCAGCCAGCCGCTTGTGGACGAAGCCCATCTCAGTGAGGTACTTCATCCCCGACGCCACTCCGGTCAGCATATCCATCAGCTGCATCACACTCAGCTGACCCTCGTGTTTCTGGGGGTTCAGACGGACACAAGAGACCAGAGAAGAAGAGAGGAGTGAGTGTACGAGCAGAGGTAGAAAGAAAAGATCCACCAGGAGGCCAAAAACATTCTAGCGCGCTACAATAATGTGCTCAGTGAGCAGAATCTCCTTATTTGGAGAAAAGAAACAAACAGCCAGTAACTCATACAATAACGCATGCTGCAGTGGTTCAGGAGCAGCGGGAGGAACAGCAGTTTAGAGCAGCTTGCAAGGTCTTTAAGCACAGAACCCTCCGCTTGTGAGGGTAATTATGGTACATTTAATAAGCTTGTGTAGTACTGCCCAAGGATCCCAACAGCAGTTCTCAGATATAAAGAGAGAGCAGAAGTACACAACAGAGCCAACGGTAGATCTCTGTGCTCAACTGGACTTGTTTAGGGTTTCTAAAAGCCGTGGATAGCTTTGACCTGCAATCTACACAGACATTATACAACAGAGCGTTTGGGATAAAAGAAGCGTCCTTTTATCATTTCTTGCACCTCAGAATATGCTGCATTTGCACTTGTCTATTTGACAGAATCTTTGGCACCCCTTAGAAAAAAGGAACAAAATCAAATAATAACAAACAATAAGATCTGTTTCTTTGTGGAAGTGTGAAGGTAACCCTTAAAACCCTCACCCTTAAAAAGGAATCCAAGGCTCCATTGGACATGCTCTCCACCACGATCATCATGGTGTTACCTGCAGGGGCACGAAAAGACAGAAGGGTATGAAGGAAAGGTAGCGGCTGAATCCCAGCAAAAAAGGAAGGTAACAGAGACACAAAGAGAAAGTCTGGTCCACACGACAGCGCAGCAGGCCTTGCTCAAACCCATCCTTCATCTGGTGAACTGTGCTGAAGTCAGGGGAAGCAGCGAGCCGCCGCCTCTGTCTCAGCAAGTTTAACGACCCTCAAAACCAAAATCACAATGTGTGCAGGTATTCAGGCTCACACACAGGCCAGCACGTCGTGCCTGGGCACAGATGGCAGGAATCCAGCTGTGCTGTCAAGTGCACAGAGGAGGAAAATAAGCCCGCAGCAGCCAGGGGCGAAGAGAAGGAGAGAGCGTCATTGGAGGCCAAGGTGGCCGGACCAAACCTGAGAAACAGGAAATCTCACGGCCACTTTTGGTACAAAGAACGTTTAAGGAGTTTATTCTGAAGTGGGTCAAAGACACAAAAACAATGTCAAATCCAAAGGTCCATACAGCACCAACATAAGGTGGAGGACGGAAAGAGTAAATGATAAAGAAGCCAAAGACCAGCTCCATCATGCAGGGCGTGAGGGCCAGTATTTGTTTTATTTGTAATAAACTAAAACATTGACCTCCTGCTGGTGTGTGGTGGTCTGGAATGGGCGGAGCAGTGATTCCTCTACCTTCAGGCGCGTGCAACAGCATGGCCTCACACACCTTTCTGCCCAGGATCAGCTCTTATCACCCCTCCCACACATCAGAAGGTGAGGGGCCGAGCCCGGATCAGCTGGGGCTAACTCATGTAAAGCAGGTGATTTGTAGTCTAACAGGCTGTGGGGAGTGTGTGTGTGGGTCTGTGCACGTGCATGTGCAGGGATATGTGGTGTCTTGCCAAGTGAGGTGGCAAGCGAGCAGGTGTGCTTCTGCCCGTCGATGATGGTGAAAAAGAGATTGAGCATATGGGGCTGGCTGTGTAGGTGTGTGTGGGGAGGTGCGCACGTGGGTTTGCATGCATCTTGGTGCATGTGATGGTGGAGTGATTCTCGTTGCCCTGCTGGGTCTCTAGCACCAATTACTGCGGCCTGCACATCTGCTGCCATCCTACTGGGCACAGAGTGTGTTCAGGCATTCCACCCACACACCCACACACACACACACACACACACACACACAGCACACACACACACACAGTATCCACCCTGATCATTGTGGTGATGGTGAACTTTAGAAAGTTTCCCTTTTTCCTGCCAGTCCCATTAACCTCTCCTTTATCTTCTCCATTTCTCCTCTTTTTTTGCCCATCTTGTCTTAGCCGTAGGACCTTAATTGGTCTCCGTCAGTTGCCATCGCCGTATGCCGCCCATCCTGACCACCCTGCACCACCTTTCCTCCTGTCCCCCCTCCCTGCTGGGCGTGCTTCCCCCCTGCATTCGTGTGATATTAAAGCAGCTGGAGCAGCTCGGTGCTCTGTCCTCTGACAGGCTTAGAATGAATCAATAATGCTTCAGGAATCTGTGTCTGTCCTTCTGCAGCTGGATTTCAGTTGGAGTTCTTTCAGTAAAAGTATTGTCAGACTTTGTCCTGCCGTCCTCAGGCTGGACGTGGACAACTTATATCCAAATCCCAAATCTGCCTGCAGCTCTTTCAAGGCCAATCTACTCCACCTCCTCATTCATCTATCCATCCATCCACCTGTTCGTCTGTCTATCATACCTCTTTTTATCTATCCATCCAGTCCTAGCCTTCCTACTGCGGTGCATCCTTCGGTGTGTCTCAGTCTTACGGTGCACCTGTTGAGCCTCGGCCACCCAGGATCTTGCTCTCCTCTGACTGCCTTTTTTATCCTCCTCTCTTTTCCCAGTGCTCTTGCCTTTCTCCCACACTGCCTTTTATTTTCGATGTCTGCTCCATCTCCCTCCTGTTGGCCTTACCAGTGGTGATGACGCCCTCAAGCCGGACGATGTTGGCGTGGTCGAACTGTCCCAGAATGGCCACCTCGCTGAGGAAGGAGCGCCGTTGTTTGTCAGAGCAGCCGGCCCGTAAGGTCTTTATGGCCACTGGCAGCTCTCTCTTGCTGGGCAGCTTCAGGCAGCCGCGACAAACCTCCCCAAAGTCACCTGTTATGTGGGAACAAAAGGGGTCTCAAGCTCCACTGATTACCCTGCAGGGGAAGACCAGTCTGTCCATTACTGCACAGACTGATGATATGTGAATGCATTTTCGTGTGCAGATGAAAGCAGTAGGCAAGATAGAGACCTAAGGAAGACTAGAGCAAAGACAGATAGGGAAAGAAAGGAGAGAAGGGGATGACACAAATGGACAGACACTGTTGAAGGCCGATGAAATATAAAGAGATCAAAGAGAGTGGCTGAAGCTGAGGAAGAGCCAGACAAGGCAAATATAACAGCGGGAGCTGCAGAACAGGCGGACTGGGCTGGTTTGACTGGTTGCTATGAATATAAAGGTGAAGGGAATCCTTAAAAATTAAATCAGCAGCCATGTTTTATCCCACTGTTATGATACATGAACAGTTCTAAAATGGCCAAAGTTATTGTCTGACCCACAAAAATGATACAAAAACAAGTTCAGACACTGTTGTTTCCACATGCGCCTGCAGGTGTACCTGTGTGTACGATCCTCTCTATCTTGATGCTGGAGTTGTCCAACTCCTTGGCGAAGGCGTGCACAGCCTGCAGCAAGTCCTCGCACGTCTCTGGGTCAATGTAGGTTCTGCGTGTGGGGATCTTAACTAAACACACACAAAACACACAAAAAGCGAATAGGAGGATTGCCCAATAGATTCAACAAAAAGGTAAAAAAAAGAAAACTTTCTAAATTTCTATTCCCACAGAAAACACAGACATTAAGGTTTCACATCAGGGATGCTTAATAAGATGATTCCGACAATGATAATTACCCTTGATACCAATAGGATTACCTAATCTAAGACGCCTAATTTTTTTGATTAAAAAAACCAAACACATCGTCTACTAGCCATATAAAACTATGAAAAAGTACCTCTAAATCGCTACCTCCTTCGCTTCTTCAGCTCTTCATCAGTGCTACAGGCTAACAACTGATGAAAAGCAACTGGCAAAAATAACTCTTAAGCAACTGAGTGTTTCTTAGTTAGGAGACCTTTGACACCGTTTACTGCTCTTTACGGCCAATATTCCAGGAAAAGGTCTGCTAGTTTGCTTCCAAACACACGCAGAGCCTCTGAAATGTGATTACAGCTCTGAATCGACCTGAGAGATTCTATACTGTCTGCCTCATAAAGGCTTATTGATCCCTCACACACACACTAACACACACACTCACTGAAAGTCAAAATTCCAATTATGAAGCAAATTAAATCTTTTCTATTTGAGGGCAACACTGAGTGAAAGATCGAAGACTCTTTTCTGTCAAATAACGTTTCCAAACACACTATTGTA
Organism: Tetraodon nigroviridis; assembly: GCA_000180735.1. Lineage (NCBI taxonomy): Eukaryota > Metazoa > Chordata > Actinopteri > Tetraodontiformes > Tetraodontidae > Tetraodon > Tetraodon nigroviridis. The sequence continues at coordinate 46,811 of CAAE01015029.1, read as the reverse complement.
GCTTAAAGCTGCTGTGTGCTGCACAAAGGAGACGCCTGCAGGCTGATGGGTAAAGCAGACAACACAGGCTCTGACGTTCCAGTTTAGCAGCATTAAAATAACATCACAGTAAAGTTTTACCTAAAAAAAGCTCCTTTTTTATTGGTACTTTCAAGAGATTAATTATGCTTCAAAACCAATGAATTCGGCAAGACACTTTCTCACATATCAACAAGTGAGGAATAAACAAAGAACAGCTTAAAAACACTAGTTTTACCCAGTAGAAAACAATAAATATTCAAAAAAATATTTAGCTTTGCACAACGTGTCAATCTTCCACCTATAACTGTTGAAGCATCCGAACCACTAAACGACTGCACTGTTGTTAAACTGTGCATCGCTTCAGTCACCAGTCACCATATCCACCTGCTTGTTGCTGAGAAAAATGATGATGTCATCACGTCTGATTAGCGGTGAGTGATTCGCTTTTTTGCTTGTCTAAATGTTGTGTGTGCTACCGAAGAAGGAAATTTGTGCTCCCACAAGAAACAAGAGCGAGGCCCACTGATTAAAGATGGCCTCAGATGCTCAGACACATGCGAGACACTCGCTTCGTTGACTCTGGGGCTGATTACTGTCAGGGTTAAACATGGCGCTGCCATGAGGGATGAAGGGAAAATGAAGTTCACAGACGGCGGCACTTGCGTCCACTGGACCACCGAGCGAATATTCCAAACACTTTCACTCAAAGGCCGTCTCATCTTTCTGCGTTCATTTCCCCAGACGTCCTCTCCGTCTGTCTTCCTCCCATGCAGTCAAAGCGTGGATGATATCTGAAACTGGTTGGCTAATGGAGACTGCAGATGAGTCTCTCCTCCGCCCCCACTCCCTCCGCTGTGTGTTTCTAGGTCACAGACTCCGACATTAAACTAATGTTCTGAGCTGTGTCACTTATGATGAGCCTCTCTGTCTCTGCCACTTCACTTCTCTCACATCGCATCTCACTTCCCATCTTTCCAAGCTTTTTTGTGAGCTCATTTACTCTTTTCACTCTTTCTCCCACTTTATTACGTGTTCACTCATTTACTCACTTCTTCCTGCTTTTCACCTGTTCTGCTGTGTTAGACTTTGGTCAAGGAATGAGTTTTGACAGATGGAAGGAAAACATGTAAATCCTGTTAGCACACACACACACACACACACACACACACACACCTTTTACGTCTACCATGGTGAGGACTTTCATATGGATAATGTATGAACCAGCCCCTTACACACAGCATCCCTACTAACCCCTAACCCTAATGCTGAATTTTAACCCCAGCCTAAAGCCTAAATTACCAAGAAAAATCCTTCTTTTGCTAGTGAGACGAGGAGTTTGGTGTTCATTGTGTAGCAAAGGCACACAAGCATGTTGCGTGCTTGTCAACTGTTGGCACGTCTTTGTTTGGGCAGATTTAATTCCCAGCCGCGTTGCTTGGGCTCATAATTTATCAGGCATAGTGCTCCAAACCTCTCCAGAGGGCTCAGCATGCTGGGAGATTAGACAACACAAATGAGCATGAATGCACACACACACACACACACACACACACACACACACACACACACACACACACACACACGCACGCATGCACATTCACCACATTAGCAAAGCCCTGGCTCCCAGACTTACACACCAACGGGCAAAGATATGACAAACTACTTGCATTCCGTCTGTGTCAAACAGAAAACCCGTTGAGAGCGTTTAGAGGAATCAGCATTTACAAGCTCGTAGACAAAATCATTAAAAGTCCATTGTGGGAGTGCGGCCTTCATCCTTTTACCCTCGTTTTCATCCCCTCCTCCCCCTGATGTTCAGCTCTTTATCTGCTTCATCCTGCTGATCTTCATCTCCATACACACACACATGCACACACGCACCCCCCTACACACACGAACGCTTGCACACACACACACACACACGCACACACAATAATGGAGTGTGATGGAGTGTGTCAGAGTGAACAGGGTGGCCTGAGCATGCACTTCAATTTAAGAACTAATGACATGGTGTCAATGCCTCAAAAATGATCTAATGCAGGATGTGTGTGTGTGTGTGTAGGGGTGTGTATGTGTGTGTGGTCACATGCATTCTGGCACATGAAGTCTAAAATGACTGCTCTGTGCTCAGATTATGCAGAACCCTTTAAAGTTGAAGCTGAAATGAAACGCGGGTCAGGGCTGATACTCACACTGGAAGTAAAGTTCCTCATCTCCCTCCTGGGATGCTTTGCTGTAGCCACATTGTCTGTGAAAAAAAAAGAAAGACATCCATCAGCCTCTCATCCTCAACAGCCTATACATCTGTTTGTCTTGGATTATAAACAGATTATATGGGAGAGCAGGTCTAGATTACTGTGATGGACGGATGCGGAGGGATATTCGGAATGAACCGTGGCGTGTCGGCGCTGGAGAACAGGGACTGAGCCACAAATCTGGCCTGATCTCAGACTCACACCGCCAGGAATGAACACACCATTGTTTGTTTTCAGAAACAAGCCAATACATTTCCATGAACTAAGTGTGCACGTCACGTGCAAGTTTGTGTGACCCTTTCTGGCTCCACAGGCGGTACCCCGGGCATGATGTGACTGCTGATTGCTTTTCGGCTTAAAGCAGAATTTGGCTCTCAGAACCACACACACACACACACACACACACACACACACACAGAACCACACACACACACACACACACACACACACACACACCAACCACAGATTAGATTACAAAACAAAGATTAACAGGACATTTTAAAAGGTCAGCACTGCACTTTCTGGAATGAATGCATGGAATAAAAACAAGAATTATGTCACAAAGAAACTACAGGAAACTTTTTGTGCTAGAAGGCTCAGCACAGCTAAAAAACGCGCCGAGAAGAGCTTTCAGAGTTGCTGAAGCTCAAACCCGAAAGAAATTGAACTTCTAGAACATGCTAATTCAGTTGGGCACTGAGTAAACACTGTATATTTTTGGCGGTTACAACATGGCTTCCTCTCAGTTTTGTCTGTCCCTGTGTGTGTTTGTGCTGGGTGGATGCTGGGAAGGAGGTGTGGCTGACGGCACGGTAGCAACAGGGTGCGAGACGAGGCTAGGACCCTGTCTGTCAAAACACACCGACTCTGTCACATGCAACACAGATCCCCACAGAGTAGGAGATAGCAGACAGGGAGGAGACACGAGAATTAATAGACAGGGGGGCAACAGGGCAGAAGGGGCGGGAGGCAGGAGGAGATGCAGACAGAGGGGACAAATGTACGAATAGTAACAAGAGAGCAAAGGGGAAATGGGTAAGGGAGATGGGATAGTGGACCTCTAGGCGAATTAATGACAATAACAAGGAAGGAAGTCAGCAGGTGGAGAGGCAGACCATGTGACACGAAAATACGAGGTTACCAGTAAGAGGATGATTGGGCAGAATGGTATGCAGAAAAAAAGAAGACAGAAATAAAGGTGCACAGTGGTTAAAGGGCGCTGCTGAGAGCAGAGGAAACAGCAGCGTTGGGAGGCTGCATGTAGGCCCTACAGAGGAACTGCCAGCCACTTCAGAATGCAAATGCCAAACAGGCAGCAAGCAGATGGGCAATAAAAGAACTCCAGAAAACAGAAACATGGATGAGGAAACAAATTTGGCAAAGTTGCATGAAGGCAAATTCACATGACCTGAATTCATTTTCTTGGAAAAGTCAGACAGGAATAGAAATAAAACAACAGATGCAAAGTAGTTCTTTTTGAATAAAATTCATCAGTAACAATCTTCATAGCACTTTTGTTCAAGGTGATGTCAAATCTAGAGCTGGAGATGAAATATGGGCTTTGGCCAAAGAGCCTGAAATTAAAAAGATGAAAGAGATGTTTTTTCATTTTATGTTTGGGGAAAAAGCCAAAGATGGGGAGAGTGCAGGGATACGGAGAGGATGAGTGCATGCATGCATGTCAGTGTACCTGGGCATCAGCTGTGTGAAGGGAGGTAGGGGAGAAACAAGAGGAGGAGGAGGAGGAAGAGCAGACAAGGAGGTCGAAAGTAGCACCACACTAGCAGGAGTAACATTGGAGGAGCCTGAGCAGATGCTGCTGGGGAGAAACACAAGGGAGGGGAGCGCCTGATGGTCAGCCAAGTTTCAAGTCTGGAGCTTTGACTCAATTGGAAAACGGAAGCCACGGCCAACCAAACGTGCAGAAACAATAAAACAAACAGCTTTAAACAACGTTCTCTGGTCTGGTTGGTTTTTTCAGCCCACAAGCTGTGGCCCTATGTTGACGTGAACCCTCACTTCCTGCTGGGATACATTTGTGTGATAGTTTAAATAATGAGCCGACCACAAACCGATTATTGACACGTTAGACAAAATGGGCCAAAAATATCCGATGATTTGGCGGCCTGTTCTTGAGGACACGTTAAAAAACAAAACGATGTTGGCCACTGCTCGAGGTATCAGCTCTCTGTGGCCTTTGTTATTCATAATTTTAAAAAATAATCATTATTCAGCCTCAATTAACTGACTGCAAGTTGAATAAAAAATGACCAACCTGGGAAACATCTTTTTTATACAAGCACACTGGGCTAATAAACCTGATAGATTTCCAGCTTTTTCCTGAGGTTGGTAAGGTTTAATACATAATTACCTGCATTTAAATGCGATTTTCTGGGTTTGCATTTTAATTATACTTTCTGATGATCAAGTGTTGGCTTAGCTACAGCTCATTGGTCAAAATGCTATCTCTAACACACAGCTTGGAGCATACAATTAAGAAATAAACTACGAGACACATGAAAGGAGATGGGTTGTAATGTAGCTTTCCCTGGGGACCACTGGATTTTATTAAGGACAAAAAGTAATAAAAAAAATACAAATTTAAAAAGTTGAGCTTAACAAAAATGCAGCCTTCTTCAGTGCAGTATTATAACAAAATAACTCAATGCAGTTATTCAACTTGCTGCATAAAATCCAAAAGGACAGGCTGACAGAACCTAATATATTTTGCCTTCTGCTTACTAGGGAATATTCATTGTTTTTTGTTTTGTTTTGGAGATTTTAAATGCAATGTTGAATTTTTGGAAATACACCTGGAGGTGAAAGTGAAACAGAATAGGAGCATAAGCAAAGGCCAGCAGCTCATCAATCGGATCCCAATCCATCCGACTGAAGTGCTGGTGCGATAGATCGCAAACCCATTCCATCTCCAGCTAATCGGACAGGGCGCTAAAACATCTACGGTGCTCCAGTTCTGTTCGGGTACTGAACAGTTAGACCGTACACCCCAGGCAGACTGGACAGACTGGGAATTGCTGATTGGCCCATTCTCTGTCAGTGAACGCCTGCGAAGCGCGAAGGTAAAGACTTTAATGTTTCCATCAGTATAGTAATTGAAGCACACGGTGTAGCAGGTAGATTTTAGTTTGACTTTCACCACACTGCTTTGCACTGATCAGCTAAACCAAAGCAGAAGAGCTCAGCAGGAGCGCTGGAAAAGCAGGCGTTAATGGGTTTGTGTCAGCGTCAGCCCAGTTGTGGAAAATACAGTTGGTCTTGGGTCTTCCAGCTGCCCGACTGCAGACAGAAATACTTCCATCAGCCCTCTACCGTCTTCTGCCTCTGATGAAAATAATGCGATGGAAAGCATTTTTCCAGAGAAATAAGTTTCACTTTAAAAATTGAAGTAACCTGATGAAGGCGTGGGGTGGGGGTGATGGGGGAGGTGTCACTGGAGACCCTTTCTCATTGCATCTTCCAATTTCATTTGTTTGTAACCTTTTTTAAATGCTTTTTGTTGGTGTTTCACCAGCAGTCAATGGCCTCAGAAAATGGCCCTTGGCTGTTAATTCCCCCCTTCTTTTATTTTGGAGCTCCTCTCCATCTCCTTATAACTTGCTATCCATTATTCTATTCATTCTTCTGTGTGTGCACACGCCTGTGCACATACATGTATTATTCACGCAGTAAGTAATTCCTGCACTGAGTCCATAGAGCGTGTGGATGGTTAGGTGCACCGTGCACACCATACTAATGGCTTTAAAATCAATACATGACAGTCATTGTTAATACTGTGCCCAGGCCTGT
>CAAE01015029.1:24961-39842 GCA_000180735.1 Tetraodon nigroviridis | reverse complement strand
TTGTTATTACGACTACTCCCAGAGATGCTTTCTACAGTAAGCTAAAAACTCTCTATCATCTGGCTGGTTTTTCATATTTGCAGTGCGACATAAAGCAACATTTTCTAATGAAGTGAAGCTTCGGTAAATCTGGACCCAGGCCTCAGACGCCTGTGATTCATTGCATCCCAGCTTTTGTGCCTGGCTGCTGGGACAGATTTGCACGTGTGTGAGCAGACAGATCGATGTCACCCACAAACCACAGCCAAGAAAGGGAGCTGGCTGTCTTTTGCAAACATGAGATCATGGTAATTAAGGCATCCAGCCATCGCCTCTTTGTCCTAACGCAAAGCATGAGGAGGAAGTTAATGGTCGAGCAGCGATAAACAAAGGGGCTGCACGCAATGAATACAGCACAGGAATAAAAGAAAGAAACCATAGGCATTATTATTCAGCAGTGAGCACAGGGGGAAAATGCTGCCTTCTCTCAAAGCAGCAATATATTTAAACACTTAGTTGTGCACACTGAGAGGAAGCACACTTGCATTTTCAGTGATTCTAGGCTGGAGTGCTGTTGTATTCACACTGGTGTGTACCAAACTTGTGCTGCTATTTCCATATATCCTTTTATGGGTGTTTGAGTGACAGCAGTAGTTTTTGTGGGGCTGGTGTGAGTGAAAGGAACCTATTTTCACACCCCGTCGACTCCATTACTGTTTTGTGCACATCCAGAGTTGGTTTCCATTTCATTTTTTGTAGAGGCATACCCATGGAGAGGGTATTTAAAAAGCTGAGACATGGTGGGTGTAAATGTACAGCAGGCCAGTTAAGTCAGTGCACACAAATGGCAGGAAACAAGCCACATGAAAACGGCAAAAAGAGCAGCCAAAATAAATAAAAGCAAAATTAATGTTTTGGAGTCTGGGAAGGCTTGGGAGCTGTGCATGTGTGCATCGAACTCGTCAGCTTGCTCGTGTGATGGAATGATGTAAATGCTGTAAAATGAGCCCTCCCCCTTTTTTTTTTTTTTGCACATTTCTATTTTGGAATTTGTGTGTGTGTGTGTGTGTGTGTGTGTGTGTGCGTGCGTGTGCTGGCAGAATCCAGAACTGGACCGGAGTCAAAGAGCAATGGGTTTGGAACAGCATGCAGACTCCCCCCCTCCTTAAATCCTCTTTATCTGCTAAGTTGAATAATTCATGCGATCCAGTGACGATGTACAGCCAGCAGAAGATGCTAAAGCTGCAGAAACTGTTTAAAAAAGAGATTTCTTCCTTTAGCATGTAGACAGCAGCTATGTCAACAAATTAAATACAAACAAGGATGTTACTAGGTTATCTGAGAATAGACTTTCTGTTCATCTGGACTTTAAATTTTCTTTTGGAAAACGTTTTGCCTTCTGTCCAAAAGGCTTCATCAGGTCTGATCAGGCTGGGAGCAGAGCTTGAAGATATAGACCTAGCCCTAGAAGAAAAGATAAGTCCAGATGAACACAAAGTCTATTCTTGGATAACTATGACCTGCATGACTGAGAACCTACACAGACGTGTTACTAGGTTATACATAACCTGTATGATGGTGAGGATAAACTTACACTGTTCATCAGTAAATACTTTGAAGAACAAGTAAAAATCAGGTATAGTTGCAGATAATATCAGCTATGCCTAGTAGTGTTATATACAAGACAGGGTACTGTGTCATGGCAGCAACAGAAAGAACAGAATAACAGACACGAGAGAACGGAGGGAGGACCGGGGGATTGAGAATCTCAGTGAAACTGTTTATTCTGATAAAACCATATAAAATAGTGCTCAATTCTAGCACAAACATGTTTTATTGTATTTTATGGATCTTTCTTTTATCTTGTGGGTTGGACCACTGTTTGCACACAACTCATTCTATCTTTATCGTAATCAGTTTTGGTTTAAAATAAAAGGGATCCTTTGATCATTTATTTTATTGGCTAAAAGAATGAGTGTGCAGCCAATGTCACTGTTCTATACCGGAGTCTTTACATACTGTTTCAACAACACTGATAATTGTTTTTATCTGCCAATGTTGTGGGACTCCCTGAGCAGGAGAGCATATTTTGGTACAAGCTACAAGCTAACTACGATGCTGCAACCATGACAACGTGTCCCGTCACCATTTTTGCCAGCAGGAGGGAAGAAGTCAATTGTCACAGGTTCAAGTTACAGAATTTTGAACGTCACAATCTCTTTGAAAACATGCAATGTCCACTCTTTAAAAGAGATCAGAAGAGTGGAGGCCTCTAGAAACGACCGGCCCGTCAGCGTTAATTTAACCTTCCTCTCATCTCTTTCATGTTTCACAGCTCTTCTATTAACTCTTTTCAATGTTACATCTAATTAGACAGAAAACTGTGAACTCCCCACCAAAAATAAAATGATCAAAGATGCTTTTATCCTTCGGCGTTTCCTCTTTTAAACAGATACTGCTATCATTGAACCCCTTATGCTGCATATTAAACAATTAAGTTACTCAACCATGTAATTCCAGCTATTCTCCTGCCATCACTGCACATTTGGGGATTACTGTAATTGGGATCACAACGGAGGAGCGTGTTTCAGAAAACAGCGCTGTGACCGAGTCTTTACTTGCACTCGTATCACACTGTATTGTGTCTCACCTTTTTCTACATTTCAAACCACCGCCTTTATATTTACCTTCTCCAAATCAGCAGTCCCACTCCCATGGAGAGCAGCATGATGAGGGCGGCCACGGACACAATGATGATGATTACCACTGGGTTCTGTTCGCTGGAGGCCAGCGCCACTGGAAAAGACAGAAATACAATCGCTACACTGAGGATGACAAATGGAAAAAGACACATCTTTTGTCATTAGTGATGTCTGGACTGGACGACTATTAGGGTTTCATCAAAGGAATAAACTTTTGTCCGGTAATAAAGCTGCATCCAGGGACACGTCCCCCCCAGATTTTTTCATCCGTGGTTGTTTTGGGTTGAACTCTCCACTGTGACTGTATTAAGTGTGTCCAAAATAGAAACACTAGTGCACTCAACATTTCATCACAACATAGCAGTTTCACACATTAGCATACACAGCACATGCGCCACATTCAATTACAACTGCATATTTTGAGTGTGAAAGTATATGGGAGATAGGTGATAATTATAAAGCAATGGCTGTAAAGGCTGAAAAAATGCCACAGGAAGTTGGTTCAACTGTTATTTTAATAGGCATTTTACTATTTTAGAAAGGGCACGACCTCTCCTGCAGCCTTAATACTGTTACTTGAATGAACATGTGCAAAATCCCTAGGAAAGGAATGTATAGAAATGTCTGAGATGCCCAATATAAGCTTTTTTAGTCTTTGCTGTAATAAAACCAATGGCATTGCTGATAAAGTTGAAACAAAAGTCATTTGGAATCAGTTTATAATAGGGGTGGACAGTTATTTAGCCCGAAGTCAACATTGGGTTTTACAACAGGCCGGTCAGGTGGTGCAGGGAGCTAACCCCCCAAATGAGGATCAGAGGTTAACTAAAAATCCTGCTTGATGAGCTACTGGCTGAGAAAATATGTTGATGAGCCTGTAAACTGGTCCAACTAAAGATGGATGATGAAGCTCCAAATGATGTTTGGTCCCACCTTCTTGCAAGGACATCCTAGGTGAAGGGGGGGTCTGAACCTCTTTCTAATCAGCCAAGCTGCACAACCCTCTTCTTTTGAGTTTTTGGAGGAATGAGTTGTCAAGGCTACTGGTCAAGCTGAAATAAATTGTTCATTGGGTCACATGTGGCCCCGGGGCCTTAGTTTGAGCACCTCTGGTTGGCAAGAAGTTTGCCGGATTTGAAATTCTCCTTTTAATATTTTTAAAACTGTTGAACTTGCGAAGATCTTTCCTGTAAATATAATACATGCCTCTTTCCAAAAGCCAAGGTTGAACTATGAACTCAAACCCGTTAAGTTTTCCTCTCAGACATGGACTCTTTTTGTTTGTTTAAGATCACGATCATGTGCTAGTAAATGTTAACGAAAGCTTTCTGTTGAAGGGCTTTCTCGCCCGTGTGCACTTGACCAGTGGCCACTAGAGGCTGTGCTGCTGCTGCCTCTTGCGCTCCGTAATCACTGACACTTGATCTCGCCTCAGGCTGAGACACAAACTGAATATGCATCAAGCAGAACGCGCTACTGCGCAACAATTTCCAGCCAGAAGTTTGCATCTCCCAAACACTTTCCAGCTATTCTTTTTTAGGGGGTAAAACTTGAAAACTTGCAGGTTAGTTTTGGGGATGAATGAAACGGAGCAGCTCAGAAATGTTACGCTGTATTCACAAGAGGAATAAAACATAAGGAGCCGGCGGTGGCACAGCAGATGCAGCTCCACTGTCAGTGAACGCAGCTAATTACATTTAATCAAACACAAATAAAACTTAAATGCAATCAAGAAAGTTATGCTTTATGACTTCCTGCTACTATAAATTTCCACTCCGACCACATTATGGAGGCAAATTTTTACACACAAGCATTCATCTTTACTTATTAATATGTAAAACATCTCAGCTATAGTTCTGCATCTTTAAACGAGTTATATTTCCAGAAGACTCTTCCTTAACTGAAACTACAGGAGACTGTTGACTTTTTGGATGAGTTCTTTCAGCCTAAAGTCTTTTATTTTAGTTATAAGAGGGATTTTTTTCATTATTATACTGAATTTAAATGCAATTTTTGATCCATTTCCACAACTCAACAGTTAGATTTGGAACAATGAGACGGTTACACCCGTTTGTCATCTCAGCCGCATGATTCAGAAGAACTCGTTCCAGTCTTTGGCGGCTGGAGGTGTGAAACAAGCACTCACATTCGCCGAGTGTCTGCAGCTCCAGGGGAGCGCTGTAGGCCGTAGTCAATGGGAGGCGGAGATGAGGAGGAGGAGGAGGACTGAGAGGATGAGGAGGAAGTAGAGGAGAAAGAAGTAGAAGAGGAGGCAGAGGATAGTTGGGGGGAGGACAGCGACGAGGAGGGGGCTGGCGTGGAGAAGGGCCGGATGAGGAAGACATATGTGGTGCCAGGTTTGAGGTTGTTGACACTGATCCGCGTGGCAGCCGTCTTCACAGTCGAATAGCTCTGATCCTTTTGTTCCTGCAGAGACAAAATGTAAAACTATAACAGACAGAGGAGACAAAGACGGGGAGGCGCACGGAGGGAGGAGGCGAGATGTGTAGGTGGAATCCATTTGTGTAAACGCCTTGTTCATTTCTGAGCCACGGCATGTGATCACAGTGGGATGGGGGGGGGGGACAACTTTGTAGCCAAATCAAATGTTCTAGTGAGAGTAGCAACGCTTTTCCAAAGCCAAACTTGCAAAGAGTCTGCAAGGCCAAGATTTTAGTCCCGCATCGATTCAAATCAGCGTGAAGCCTGTTAACATCCATTAATTAAAAAAACACACGCCTGTTTGCTTTCACGCTGCTCATCTGCTTTTGCCTGAGAGAATGAGTCACACATGGCAGAAGTAACCGAGGCAAGAGTCAACGAGTGAACCTAATCAACACCACTTTATGTTATTTGAATTTTTTTTCAAATGGTGTTTTCAAAACGTCACAGTCTCTCTTTAAAAAAAAAAACAAAAAAAAAAACATGAGAGACAAGAAAGGTCTTTGGAGAAAGAAAGAATTTTCTAGAGTAAAGTAAAATAGAGCTGAGTCTGAGGAATGTGACATTGGTATCAAACAAAAATCAAAGGACCTCCAACCTCTCTAAATCTAAATCTGAGTGAGCACGCATGTGTCTGAGATATTAAGATGAAAGATGGGGCTTCAGCTCCAGTTCAGAAGTGCCTCTGACTGCAGATGAAGGTTAGATTGCAGCAGCTGCAGCTCCTGCTGGACTCCAGGAAAGACTGGAAGCCCCGCAGGTCCTGTGGGTGCTTAGGAGGAAACATCGTGCAGCCCAGAAAGCTGATAATCACACGGGAAGAAGACTTTCAGAGCACCGGACTGAGCAAAAACAGTGACCAACAACTGTAATAACCACTGCATCAAACGTCAATCACCGTTTGGGTGACCTGACTATTTATTAGAGCAGAGTTGATGATGTAGACAAACAGGCGCAATAACAAGCGCAGTCCTGATAGTTACAGGTTTAAACAGAGATTTAGCAATTACTGTGGTCAGCAGTGTTGCTATGATTCAGATGATGAGAACTCAAATGCATCATTCATTAGGATGTTTAGGTTGTTTGTGTGGTCCTTAAACCTAAAACCTCATTGCTGTTGAACTAAAAGGGAAAAAAAATGGGTGATAGACTGTTAAAGCACAGCTGTGTCTTCTTTTTTAATCGGCTTTCTGCTGCAGAGTAGTTGCCTTTTCATTTCACGGCCTGTCAACAATCTCCCTGACTCAATCTCAGTTATTCTCCATCTATCCTTTACACTCTCCCCATTCCCTCATCATGATTTTCTCATAAAAGGGTCCTCGCTCATTTCGTTCCTTCGTTACGCTCTTACAGGAATCTTCCCAGTGAGTCATCTTCCCCTCATCTGTCCCTGATACCTTCTCCAGCCAACTTATTTTTCTTTGCTTCGCGCAATCTCATCTCCTTCCTGAAGTCACCCCGAAAGCGATCCCCCTGCAACTTTTTCAGGTTTTCATTTTATGGCGGACCTGCAGCAGAAAGGCGCGGGCACGTGATCAAATATGGTAAAGCGTGAAGAGGAGGTGGTGTGAAAACACGAAGGCAGAAAATGCAGAGAATGAAAATGGGCGGACGCGGCAGCTGCTGGTGCGCGAGCGTGACAGATTTACTGTGAAGATTATGGCTGCTGATGCCAAAGCCGCACTTTGTGTTACGTTAAATGAGCGAGGCAGGCCAATGAAATCGCTGTGTGTATCCATAAAAGCAAAAGAAAATGTGCCCGTTATGTGAATTTAGGGCTCTATATAATGGGACCATAAAATATACAATCCGTGTACTGAAGTGCGTTAAAAAAATACTGTAGCAACAAACTCAAAAATGAGAACAAATTCTGCTGCAGATGTACAACAGTCAGAACTTTTGCTCTTCATCAAAGAGCAGTATTTATTCTGTCAATATGGAAATAGTGCTCGTTACTTTTTGATTTTATATTTTTATTGAAACCATTTTTGACCCTCTGACCCAAAAAAGGAAGCCAAACACCTTGACTGCCCCCTGTGGTTGGTTGCAGTCAACCACCTGATCAAGCAGGAAAAAATAAACCTGGTATTTGTGTCTGAAAAACTTTTTGTTGATTTCATTCTAGATTGTTACATTATGTGTGAGTGAAGTCCTAGAAATGATATAGGAGAGTAAAACTAAATGAAGAAAGCTGCATTAGCGATGGCGGCGTGATGAAAGCAGAATTTTACCTTCTCAAAGTACTTGACCTCGTATTCTGTACGGCTGCTGTTGGGGTATGACGGCTCCCTCCACACCAAGGTTATGCTCTTCTGCTCGATTTTCTCTGCTCGCAGCTCACTTATCAGTGATGGTGCTGCACAAAGGAGAAGAAGAAGAAAAGAGGTCTGTCTCAGTTGTAATGATCTTTGAATGACAGACGTTTCATCATTTACATAAACGTGCGCTGCGACAGCTAAGTAAGAAAAATAACAAATAACAGAGAAGTCTGTAAAACAAAAAATACTGCTGCCAACAGGACCGCATCTCTGCTTCTGAACACATACTTCAGTTTCTTTACTGCAATGTGGGTGTATGGTGGATAAATACAGATATAATCTAACCGCTAAGGCTGTCTCTCTAGGAGACGCAACAGTTGGAGACGTGTCTCTCGGTTAAACAGAACTTAGAACTTTTTCTGACTCAATCTCAGAGACGCTGCAGCAAAAAAAATGATCCTTGACAGATTCTTCCATTTCATATCGATCAAGATGGTGAAAGAAACCGTGGGAGGATTATCCGTGCAAAGATTCCGATGCGGCGTGTGATGGCAGCAGCTCCCCGAAGAAAACAATTTCATTAGTGAAGAATGAGTAGTTCTCTTGTTTTCCCGTCAGAAGCTGACAGACAGCACATGCTCTGTCACGATAATGTGCAGGCTCCACCCACCCACACCCACTCCAGTCTAAGTGCTAATTATCCTGCATGTAAAAAAGTAGTAAATTGGGCTGTCGCTCAAAAATAGCAAGAGAAAAAAGAGACACAGACAACTCAGTGAAAACGTGTGGATGTTTCATTGCCACTGGGGCCATTACGCTCAGCCTCAGATGCTGGTTTCACTCATCTTTTGGACTTAACGATAATTACAACTTTTTTCATGTATTCAACACATTCCACTGCTCTTATTTCAAAACTCTGTGAGCCCTCTAACTCAGGTGGGGATTTAGATACTTTTTATTTATTTTATCCATCTTCAGTCGGTGAACTCCTCCCCTCATCTCCCATCTGACCTTTCAGCAACGATTCATCCCCAACTTCAATGGGAAGACAATGAATATGTGCATCCTGTCCCTCAGAATATCAAAATATCTTTTGATATTTGAAATTTCATTCAGTAGCAGACGTGTTATCAGTCCGTCTCTGGAAACGCAGGCATCTATTATTCATGATGACCTGCCTCACTCACAGCTCTACGGGCTTTTGTGTAAAGACAGAACAGAATTTACTGTCACGTTCAAAGACAGTCTGATCAATCTAAAGGGTTAAAAAAGTAAAAACTGCATTTTAACAGCAACAGAAATGAGACTAAAGATAATTACCCCTTCATCATTTATTAAAATACAAAAAGAAAGTAGCCCTGCTTTTCAGAAAACAATGGTTTTGCTTCTGCATCATGCAAAATACTGCAATAAAAATAGTCACATAAGTAAAGGGAGACACAGTAGTTTTAATAGAGATACCAGTAAAAAGTGTGTACTACAGTACACACTCTTTTTCTCCCTTTCACTCTCTTCCTCTCTTTCTTTCTCTCTCCGCTCCTGCACACACACAGAGACTCGATGTCAGCCCACTTTTTCCATTTACAACTGCAGGCTACTGTTTGCTATTCTTTCCTTCCTGAAATGCTGAATAATGCATGGGAGTTGTGCATGCCTCCACATCCCAGATCACACCGCTCAATCTGACACCTACAAAGCAGGTGTGCGCAAGTTCTTCTCGTATATACACCAACACACACACACACACACACACACACACACACAGACACAGACACACACAGACACAGACACACACAGACACAGACACAGACACAGACACAGACACAGACACAGACACAGACACAGACAGGCACCTGCACACAGATTTCCACAAGTAATAAAAACGTTGATGATGGTCTTGAGAGCAATAAGCCTGTGGCTCGTCTCTGAGTTCGACAGACACAGATACGCTGACAGACGCTTCCATGTGTGGTCAATTACAGCCTTAGAAAACACTCTTACTGTACAGAATCAGCACATAGGGATTGTGATTAAAAGGCCTCCAGATGCAGCTGTATATTTTTTTGTTTTTGGGATATTATAAAGATGAATAAAAAATTAATAGATTTATATAATATATAAAATATATTATAAATGTATAAAAGTATAATAATTTATAATATAACATAAATAAATTCAAAAACTACATTTTGCTTGCAAACACAAATTGTTCACCATCTTTGGCTTTAAGCGCATGGTTTGGCTTGTTTCTTTACTGGCGGGGGGAAAAAACAACCCAACAACACTTGCAGCGGTGCATGTGCTCTGAGATATGGGCAGCAGCATTTGCTAATGTTGTGCCACACATCCAGGCAGCTGGGGCAAACCTGGCATCTGCATGATGCTATCAGAGGAGACAGAGGAGATCTGCTCTTGCTGCAGGTGATGGCACAAGAGGAGCTGAATATCTGACATTCATTTACTTTTCTCCACATTCCCCTCCTCATTCTGTATGTCCTGTTCTTTGGAAGTCCCCCTTTTCCCCGCATCTTCATCTCATTAGCTCTTTTCCCCCGGCACTGCTCCGTTCTCCAACTCGGTCCTCGGGGGAGGGGCTGTGCCACAGCAGCCTGCTTGAGCTTCCACTGAGATCACATCCATCTTGTCAGGAGCAGGCTACATTATTCTACTTCTCACCGCCATCATCACCACATGTGCAACTTCTGGCATTCCCCTATGAATTCACATTTCGGGTAGCGTTGAATATTTCATAAATGAAAGGCCAAATGGTAGTGAGTGTGTAATGGTAATGGTAAGTCAGATGCAGGAATGATTGAGAAAGCCGTATCTGCCAGGCCTGTTCATGTTGAAAGAGCTAATAGGAAGCCTGAACACGGAAAACTTGGAGTACAGCACCGTGGGGGGTTAAAGTGAAACTGAAGCTCATCGATTTTTGTGACTGACAGCTTAAGAGTCAGAACAATAGCCTTCTTTGGTTCAGCTGTCCCTCAGGCTTTATCTGGGATATTGCCATGAGCGTTTCTGCCGCTGTCCAAAATCCCTCTGGAGTGCAAGAACTGCGCGTCTGTAATAAAGTCATCAAGCTTTCACAAGCCCGCATTGTAGTGTGAATCCAGCACGCTTCCCTTCTTCAACTTCACCGAAACAAACTTTTCCTCAATACAACTAAAGTTTAGAAAATCTAAGAGTTGTCGTCGGAGAGGTTGTCAGCTCCAGTCCATCCTCCTGCTGTCACCGTGATGAAGACAACCGAGGCCCACACTTTAGTGACTTTGTTATGTGGCTGTTACAGCAAATAAAAAGTTAGCATTCAACAAAAATGGAAATATGTTACTATGTGAGAGGAAATATGGGAGTGCAACCTGAAAAATAGCACATTTTCACCTGCAGTTCATCCACAGTTCCATGTTGTGGAGGTGGGAGTGTGTGACATTTTGTTATTGTCAGTGAGAAAACTGAGTGAGGGAGTGATTAAAACGTGTCACTCCGAAGGTGGGTGGACCAGTCAGCTGTACAAAACTGCAACAGAATGTGGCTGTGCTGATAATCACTTGTCTCTACTGATTTGTTTAAAGATTTTGTGAGACATACGTGATGAAGACCTGCCATGTGTCACACGCCGCCCATTACCTGGTGGCTCATAAATCTGTCAAACCTGGCACCACCGCGGGCCAGCGACAGGGCTGACACATCTAAACTGCTCCCGACAGCTGCACCCCGACGGCTTCTGAACACGGTGAGAGTGTGCTTTAGCCTAAAGGCAGAGACATGGTTTGATCGTGACACGTCGGTCAAGCCAGACAGTCGTAGCCTACAGCCTCAAACAAACAAGCACACACACACACACACACACACACACACACACACACACACACACACACACACACACACTTACACAGCTAGCCACAGCCTGCTTCAGGCTTAAAAAAAAGATCACGGCCTTATCGGTCCTGACAGACTTGTAAGAGCACTAAATGTATGCACAGATTCCACTAACACCTCTGCATTGTCTTCCTGTCATTACTGAGTGCAAATGAATATTCAAGTCAAGTTTAAGTTACACAGGAGCAAAGAGAAGGTGCTCTCACACTGTACGAGTGTGCAGTTTCTATGTGGCCAAACCCGAGACAGACTGGAAACGTAAAGTCTTCAAATCTATCTATCAAGTGTTTCATAAAACAAATTTAAGATCTTGATCTTACGTTATTTTATTGTAACATAGGTGGTGAATGCAAAGTCCTCATGAAGTTTCATTGATACTATACAGCCAAAAAAAAGCAGATGAAGAAATATCTGAGTTTTACACATCTATAAACATGAGATATTGTGTTGCGGTGTGTGTCATGATCTGAGCTGACTGTATCAGTGCACGCTGTCATTCAGAGAGACGGGCCAATCTGTAAACAACCTGTGACAGCCCCAGCTCCCTCCAGCACCAAATTCTACCAGAGAACAGGAAGATGCCACGTGCGCAGAGAAAGAAAGATTTTCCACTCTATTAAGAAAATGTTAACAAGTTTGTGCCAATAAGGGTTTGCATTTCCGCCCGTTTCCTGCTTCTCCTGAGGGGAATGAGCATCAAAGAGGACCCTGAAGCCCTGTGATTATGAGGATAATGTTGTGTGTCATAAACCAGCCCCGAGCTTTGTTTTTGTTCCTGTAAGTGCATGCTACAATTCCCCGATCAAGAAACAGCCTGCAAAATCTATATACAGAGCGTACATGCTAAAGACCCCGGGAGTGCCTCTTCATAGACTCCAATTATGAGCCAAGAGGTAGGCAATTAAAATTCCCATCACAGGATGAAAAAGTGCCTTAAGTGGCTGGGCTCTAGTCCTGAAAAGTAGCTTGATGACTCTATTCATTTGGTGCCTGCTGAAGCCTCACCTTCCCATCACTTCTAATTAAGGAGGCAAAAAGGATCCAAACGCCTCCGCACAGACGGCTGGAGGTGGGGATGAGAGGGGCACTGAAGAGGTGTAAAATACTTTTAGCTTCCACTACTTCACTACTTCTACTTAGAGTGACTTTGTGCACCGATTCAATGAGGACTGGGTTCAGGCTACAGATAGGTCAGGTAACTTTACTGTTCCTGTGTTCAACTGAAAAACAAGGATGCACATCTGTTAGTAGCAAGCTGTGTATGTTAATGCATATTCCATTCACAACCTCCTCACACTTCCTGGTGAATACTATTATCATGTGGTTCACACCGTGCATGGCTCTTTTGCAGACTACCCTCTAAATACGAAAAAGAAAGTTGTCTGAGGCTCATCGTAGTTCAGACAAGAAAGTTTTTGCTGTGAGCATGCTCCTTCACCCTGCACTCAGAAGGCTTCTTACTCACAAACCTGCACTTCTTACCTCTCCCCATCTATCCACTTCTATAAATTTATCCCTCTCTCCTCTCCTCCCTTCATACATCCATCTCTCTGGCCCATGTAACTCTGCAGGGACCAGCCATCTAAAGCCTGCCCAGTAATCCTCTCAGGATATTGAAATGCCAATCCTTGCTCCTCCCTGACCTGCACCTCCGCCCTGTCTCCACAGCCTATCTTGCATCCTTCTCATCTTCTCTGCCTCAGCCGAAGAGCTTCGAATGCGCCACCGTCGGCTCTCAATGCTGCGACAAGATGTCATTACTGTGGTTTGTCTTGCATGTACATAAGTCAAGCGTAAAGCAATATAGGATGGCAGAAAAATGTGGGTAAATCTGGACCACACACACACACACACACACACACACACACACACACACACAGATGCATCTTTAATCCACCGTTTGATAAGGGGGCCCATGAGCCCTTTGGCAAAACTGATCCTCCATTTACTCAGCCAATACCCTTTTTTTTTTCATGGGAAGCCAGGCACATTTCTATCCCTCTCACCCATCCAACCATTCTTAATGCAGCATTCATAATGGTCCACTTGGTGGGCTGTGGAGTCCTGATAAAGATGCCTCACACCTACACAACACATATGCAAGAATCCATATGGGTGTGTGTGTGGGGGGGGAGTGAGTGGCATTCACAAGTGAGATTTGGATGGAATTTTACACAGTATATGCATGCATATGAGTAAATGTATATGGATCACTCAGTGTAACTAACCATTTTTCTAGCCTTCATAAAGTCCCACTGCTCAGCACTTCCCTAAACTTAGACAATGTCCTTGAATGTTTAGACTTCCACGGCACGACTTTATTAAAACCCGACAACCCACTGCGAACAAGCAGAAATAACAAATATGGAGAAGTTGGAGAGAAGTGAGCAGCGGCAATCACTACAAGACAGCCTAGCTGAAGATGGTGAGGCAGGATGAGAAAAATTACAGTCTAAGAATAGTGAGTTTATGGGGGAGCAGGAAAAGATAAGGTGGAGGAAATGAGGGAGGAAATCGAGGGTGGAAAAAAAACACCAGGATACAAAGCAGAGGAGGAGGTGGAGAAAAGAAGGTGAGAAGCAATGAAGAGATGAGGAAAAGTGTGGACTGTGTGTGTGTGTGTGTGTGTGTGTGTGTGTGTGTGTGTGTGTGTGTGTGTGTAGGTGTGTTTTTGGTGTGTTTTGGTGGGCATCAGCTTCGAAATCTCCACTGTAACATTCATAAAGGTCAGTGAGTTTTCATGATGTTGGCTAATGTTATAGAGGCTAAAGCACATTAATGGACAGCAGGCAAAGGTTTTGGAACATTATGTTTGTGCTTGTAGTTTTTCAGACCAGCTGACTGGAGCCGTGTGTTTCTTCCCAGAGCTTCTTGTACATTAGACTCCCTTCACATCCTGATATTTGCCACGTTTATGAGGCGGAAACAGTCAGCCTTTCTGTGTTTCAGTGGTCTTGAAATGCAGAGGCAACATTTGCATTGTGTGATTCTGGATCACTAATCTGCTACTCTGAGTATGTCACCATAGTGACCCTAGCCCTAGAAAGACGATGAGAAAAAAAACACTTTCAAACAATCTGAATTGTAATCTGAATTTACTATTGTCGTAAATATCTTTTGTGATTAGCAATAGCCATATCTGTATAATAATTTCTAACCATGTATAATCATATATAATCATATAACCACATAAAGCTAAAGTATTTCTTCTGTTGTGATGGTGTATACCATTTATGCCATGTTATATAGACCAGGTTCTGATCACGTGCTCTTTCATGACTTCTGCACGGAAGTGAAAGCGCTCTTCTTCTGCCTCTTGGGACTGTGGGAGCGAGGCACCAGTTTTGTAGAAAAGTCTGCAATTGCAATTGTGTTAATATAACTTGCTTTGCAGCTCTGGTTTTCTGTTTTGACTTCATGCCCAGACCAATTTTCCAACGCTATATTTTCCATAATTACCTTGTTGACCCTATGTATTATTTCACCTCTGTGTTCTGTACTGAAAGTGGAGTTAAAAAGCTCACATGACTGTTATACACACTCTAACTGACATGCTCTATGAACATCAGGACGTCTGGTAACACACTCATGCAGTAACAGTTGATGATGCTGACTCAG
>CAAE01015029.1:0-10771 GCA_000180735.1 Tetraodon nigroviridis | reverse complement strand
AAAGGTTTCCAGCAGTGCGCTTATAGACTTGGTCACTTGACTCAATGGAGATTTTTTCTTCCTTTTTTTTTTGATCTGTGAATGCAGATGTACTATTTCATGACACAAACTACTTACCAATACCTGCAGAATGAAAACACTGTATTACTCATCTCAGAATGATGATTTTTAAACTATGAATTTATGAGCTTTCTCAGACAGAAATAATAGAAAAGAATCCAGGAAAACATCAAAATGATATAAATTAAATTTAGATGTTTTTTAGATGTTTGCTCTCAGGAAGAGAAATGAAATCCACATGTTTGCCACAAAATGAGTTTTTACTAAATACACTGTGGTTGACATTACTCGCACTGAGAGACAGGCAATTAGTGCTGCGCCCCAGATGGCTTTCTTCTTATGGGCCACCATGAAATATGTATATTAATCTGAATGTGTTAGGTGGAGAGTGGAAGTGAGATGGAAAGGTTTGAATAAACAGAGAGACAGAAGGAGAGAGCTGCCAGGACAGCTGGCCCGCCAACTGATCAGCGTGTCCCACGTGCCAACAGGGAGTCTCCACAAAATGGAAATGTTATCACAAACGCATATTTTTCAAGGCATAATAATATAGATATGTAGTGATACCATCATGAAGGGAGGGGTTAAGGATGAGGAAGAAAGCCAAGAAGAGACAGAGACATCAGCAGATAGACAGATGGTGACATAGAGGGGAAGACAGGAGGCTACATGTACTACAAAGAAGCAAACATCGGAGGATGGGAGAATAGGCTTCTCCGCTTGATGGGGAAAGAAAATAACACAAGTATGAGAGCATAAAGATAAAGTGGGAGCTGCACTGACAGTGAGAGAAGCTGACATTAACTGGGAACACGCAGCAGTGGTACGGAGAGAGAAACGTCCATCACCTCATCAGACACACAGCTGAGAGACTCCTGATCAAAATACTACTTTGGGAGATTGGAGACAGTTTTAGGGCAAAACGATTTATTTAACTGCAGGCATTCATTTATAAGTAGCCATTTTCTGTAATATTTCTTTCCTTTTTCCATCATTAAACATGAATAAATCATGTCTCATTTATTAAAATAAATGTGAGCAAAAAGATTAGCTCTTGGACAAGATGCATTGGTTATTTCTACCAACTCTAAAAGAGGTTTTCTTTAGAAATTGTTTAAATTGATAGCTGCTGGGTTTTAACACCAACAAAAATATTGCCATTATTAAAACTATCTGTAAAGCTTCTCTCTTTTCTTTTGATTTTTCTATGTTGCACAATGGCATTGTTGGTGAAAACAGAAACAGAAAGAGTTGAATTCTCACTTTGTGTTGACATATTTCATTCTAGTGCCCACTGTGACATGAGAACAATGTTTGACATTGTTTTGGTCCCGTTTCCACAAGCTGGGTATTAGGTACAATTGGATCCCACTTTAAAACAAGCTGGGCGGTATCTGAATCATTTTGGAGAAACTTTCATTTTACATAAATCAGAATTTTATGGAGTATCACATGGATTTATTTTAGTTATTTGTTGCTCGATGCAGTGTCGTAACCCTGACACATAGCTTGCTGCTTTCAAGATATAACCAAGCTGTGAATTACAGCATAAATCCATGTTATCAGCTCAGAGTAAAGACCAAGTTTCCGCACTGACTGGCTGCTGCCTCGCAGCGTAATCGGGCGGAGAGCCCTGAGCCGTGCCATTCAGGTCAGTGCTTTGCTTTATCATTTTATCCTGTTCTGCCCTGGTTAGCAAAAACAGGCATCACACTGCAAACACAGGGGATAACTAGTCAACAGTGTTGCCAGGGGTATTAATGTCAAGCTGTGTACAAGCTCAATGCCTGAAATGTTTCTAATTCTGCAGCCCACATGCACCATTATGCACACTTGTGTGAATGTAAACATCCTGAGCATCGCTCAGACACAGAGGAGATAATCACACCAAGAACTCTCTCACTACAGAAAAGTAGCAGAGTTGAAGTGCAATGACTCCGACAGGCGGATGAGAGGAACAAACAGGAAGGCACGAAAACACACACACATATTTAGGACAAACAAATTCTATTAGACAAATCTTTTGATTTGCCCCGCAAATGTTGACACATATTCATTCAAAAATCATCAGTAAATAGTGACCTGTAATAATTATTTACTTTATTTTAATAGAGAATAATAATAATACTGTGTGTGGTATTTTTTAATATTGTGGCTCACTAAACTGAGGCAGACATTTTAAAAATCTCTAAACTCCTAATCTCCCATCTGCTTGCTTGCCCCTTTCCCCCCTCCCTCCTTTAGTGTCCAGTATTTGGCATCTCCTGATTTTTAGCCTCTCCATCATTTCACCAGGATTTAGCAACATCTGTAGACAGGACAGGACAGAGAGACCAATTTCAGGATCGGATTATCACCTTCTTCAACCCCAGAAGCCACATTAGCTCTTTCACACATGCGCTGTAATCTGTAAACTTTCTATAGGTTCTGATCCAGACCAGCTGGAACCCAACGGATGCTCTTTTCTACAGACTTGCCTTAGATCTTCTCAGGTCCGTCCCTGCTGTTGTGGGACAGAATGGGGACAGCACTCTTGAAACCTCAACACATATGGCTGATGGGCTTTAGAGCCTCTTTCACATCATCAAAACTTTACCTTGTGAAAAATGGACTGTGAGATGCGCGAGTTGTCCACCAGTGCTTGCGTTGAAGTGTGAGGTGTTTTTTTTTCTTTGAGTGTGATTGATGGCTTCCATTTAGCTTTGTCACACAGGCATTTTATCTACGTCTATCCAAGTAACATGGTGCCGCCATGCATGTGCATTTGTGTAAAGAAAAAAAAAACAAGCTGCAATCAGTCACAACCACACTCTCTTACACACACACACACACACACACACACACACACACACACCACAAGTGAACAAAACACTGCAGTCTGACAATCAGAAATCATTCTGTAAATTGAAGTGACAAGACGGGACGTGTCAGAGGGACTCCAGAGACACAAACAAAAGAAAAGATGGATGAAAATGTTGTGATGTTCGCTCAAGCCTGGCAAGGTGGCCTGCAGGCTCCCAGCCTCCACATCCCACGGACTCCCATTGTCATCATCACCAGCACAGTCACAACCAGATGGACAGAGACACACAAGTGTGCATGCTCACACTCACACACACACACACACACACACACACACACACACACACACACACACACACACCCTTGCATTTCAAACTTTGTGAGGGATTTAATAACCTCTTAATAGTTGGTAACTATCCCAACTAAACCTCTGACAGTAATCCTAACCCTGACCCTGAACCTGACCCTAACCTAGACCCAATTCTGGCCTTAAAACCAGGAGGAAGTTTTCAATTAACAGAGAATATGTTGACTGTGTGTATTTGAGTGCACATTGGAGCGTCAGACTGGTAGTGTGACTGCTTATTTGCATTACAATATCAGCTACATGTTTGCAGGAGAATGTCGGGCAATTTCCATGTTGGTACAAGCTTACTTGATTTCCTAATGCCATTCCAACTAAAAGCGAGGAAGACATTTACATACGAAAGAGTTTGATTCACGACGAGCACCACACGCAGAGCAGTTCTGCGATGGCATGTTCCATTCTTCAGCATTTACATTTGTTTTCATGGAGTAAAATGAAAAAAAAGTACTGAGAGAACTTGGAAAACTTGAAAAAACAAATGCATATTAGATTCTTAGGGGAGCTGGAGTTTAACCCAGCAGTCACAGAGAGACAGGAGACAGTGCACAGGACGCACGCACACGTACACACGCACGCGTGCACGCAGCCTGAACAGAATCCCAGATCGCCGTAGATTAGGATCCTAATTAACTGGGAAACACACGCCTATACCTTACAGTGCTCAAATAATCACTATTGCATGCAGCTCTCCATTTCTGTCCGACTTCACACAGCCTTCTGTATGTGTGTGTGTGTGTGTGTGTGTGTGTGTGTGTGTGTGTGTGTGTGTGTAAGTGTGTCTGCTGTTATTGACCTGGTTATGAAAATTAAAAAGGCATAATCTACAGCCTGCAGTCTGTTGTGACACGCCAGTTTCATTTGATTCTTTTGAAGCAGCTATTCAAATCTGGAATCTGAATGTGAATGAGTCTTCATACTAAAGGAATTCCAATTTCATTCGGTTCATTGAATTAGCTGCTTCTGCAACCCAGATATAGATAAATGTACCAGATAGGCTTTAGTCCCTGACGGCTAGATCAGTCAGACGGGGAGTTAGGATCAGTCTTCAACCCTAAAGGGCGACGGACCACAGTCACAGAGGAAACAGAAGGTGGCTGTTCTCAATAATTTTCTGTACATAACAGAGGCAATTATTTTTCTGGAAATAGAAGCAGTTTCTGGAACACATTAGGAAACATAGTTGTTTACACTAATTTTTGACACACAGCTTCCACATTGTTTATGCAGTTTATACGTTTTTAATTAGAGTATGATGGATGCACGAGAACAAAATGATCGGCAGAATATTCATCATGATTTCCCATGTGAATCCCTTAAACAAGGACAGACTCTAAACACTGCATCTATTCTGATTCACAAGTGGACCAACTTCAGTCGCTGCTCAGTTCTTTGGTCACCTAGAGAAGAGTAAAAGGGCAACTCTAAAAACAGAACATTAGATTTAAGAATGGTGTCAGCAGTTGTAGAAAGGTGACAGATCCAAGATCTGCAGCTCAGAAACACGACCAAGATGTTGTCCAAATTAGCGGTAAAACACCTTACACTCATCTACTATTGTGTATGTTTTACACTTCTCTCAGGTTTTTGTTTGTGGACCAAAAACTCCCTCCCTCCCTAGAATCTTAACACAAATTCCACTTCCTTTGATTTAAATGACTCCCAACAATGGTGCCAAATCATCTGGCTCAACAGCGTATATTTCTTCTGTTGGCTTCAGAGATCGCTTTTCCTCGGAGGGGTTGAAATATCTAAAGTCCTTTTTTTATCATTTGCTACTGATAATTCGTGTCGTTTTCCTTGCAGACCAGACTCATCTTTGCTGACTGCTGGAGGGCAGCTAGATCACCGTCTGGGAGGCTGAGCCCGAGCAGCATGAGCAGGTCTTCACCATCACAGCGTATAACCAAATATTAGGTACCAATGTGTACTGAAAACACCCAAACAGCTGCCAACGGTCAGTTCAACACTCTGATTTATCTCCATTAAATTGGGCCACATAGATCAAAACGCTCCTTTTTCCCCCTAAAAGAAGTGTAGCCTGGGCAAAGCCCACGTTTGTCTTTTAAAGTTCAAATCCAGAAACAAGGTGATGCAAACTGTCACTGTCCAAATTATTACAAACCCAAGTGTGTCAGTAAAATGCAAGAGCATTTTACTGACACAAAGAAGCTGTGAAAGCTTGAGCCTTTTATATATGCTTTCATTAATCAGCCCACCCCCAGCCCCACATCCCCTCATTTATTGAGTGCAGCCATTTAATCAAAGTGAGCAACTTGCCATTAAAAACATCCAAGTAACTGAGCAGAATTAAGGGGAAGAATAGAAGAAACCGACAAATGCAAAAAGTGACAGTCAGAAACATCTGTCCAGTAAGTGATTTACCTGTTAAAGGTCTCCAAGCAGAGAACCAGGGTGTAAAACATGACTCAAACATCTGTCAAGAAGGAAATGTTGGCAAAGGAGACATGTTTGGACCGGCAGTCACTTCGAGGCAACAAGCGGGAGCGGAAGCAGCAGCTCATCATGAGCGTGCCGTCGTCCACGCCGCAGCACATCTCAGCCACAGTTGAGGTCAAATGGCGGCACAGAGCAGCCGGGTCAGCCCGGCAGGACTCAGAGAGCGGCAGTTCCTGAGCAGCTCAGGCAGTAGATCGGTTTCTGTCACACACACTGTTCTGCTGCTGGTCGCAGCTCGACCCAAATACAATAAGACGGAGAGAAAAACCAAAACATGTTCAATGTCAGACCTCACAACTGAAAAAAGTTGACTGGAGTATTTCCAAGAACAACTGAATGCAAATAAAACCCCAAACTTGCTTTATATTCACACTTTTTTTGTATTCTCAGTAAAAAAAAACAAAAAACAATGAACAGAAGACACATAGTAGAAGACACAGACTTAGACTTGCAAACACTATGAGAGGAAGTGAAACTACAATTTTTAGAAAATGGAATAAGTTCTTTCTTCCACAATGCCTGCAAGGATCTCAGAGGTCACGGAGGAGGGAGGAAAAAAACTGTTGAGCATGATTATTTGGCTGTTGTGTGGGAGTGTTATACATGCAAGTATTGATCCACGCCCCGAAGTGCTGCAGTACTGTCCATCTCTTTGCATTTATTCCTCTTGCTTTTAACTCAAACGCCGCCCTCCCATTGGCTGGCACTCTCCACACTTTCTATTGCTGGGAGCTGATCTGAGGCAAAAAGTGAGCATCTGTGTGTGATCAGGGAGGGTCAATATATCTCCACACCATCAGTATTTATATCCAAGCCCCACTGGAGATGCACTGCAGTGAGAAAAGGCTACATTCATTAGAATACAACTCAAAACTTTGCTTCTTTTAAAAAAATACAGTATTGATCCAACAAAATACTCTGAAATAACTGTCTTCTATATAGTCCAATATCAAGTGCAAGACATAACACAACACCACGCGGACACAAAAGGCTCTGGATAGGGTGCAACCAAAGCCCCGAGGCTTATTCACACTTTCTACATGGTACTTTCTGTAAAAAGGAAGTGCCTGGACTGAACTAGAGGGGGGCAGTGTTTCCCAGCATCCCTCTGCTGTCTGATCTCAGACCAGCGAGAGTCTCTGTCCTGATAAGCATCACAAAGATCTATAAAAATGGGACAATAAAGCAGTTTGAATGGTGTCATCAGGTGATCAGTCATAGCTGCTGCAGAGGATAGTGGGTCAGGGATCGGTGAACAGAACTCTCCTTAAAAAGTTGGAGCTGCTTCTCTGAATTTAAAAAAAGTTTTTTTGATGATCCAGTTGTGCCACCAAAAGTTGTGTGACAGCAGAAGCTTCTGCGTAGGCGACTGATTGTGACTGGAACAGCTGTAATCACTGTTTTGACTCTTTGTAAGTTTATCGATTCTTTCTTTTCCCTCGCTCCCTTACTTTAGTCCTACAACTGGCCCTTTCTCTGCCATGTCCTTGCCTCAGTCCTGCTTTTGGTACATCAGCCAGGAGTCACCACACAGCGGGTTGACTCAGGGACTCACACCAGCCAGCAGAGTCAACAAACACTCATTCTGGTTTCTGTGTTAGCGCTATTTTAAGAGCTCAAGCATGGAATAAATCAGTTTCCCCATTAGGATGAAACACTTCGGTTTAACACTTTCCTTTAGTTACCCTGTTTCCTTTTCTTTTTACTTTTGTGGCCTAAAACACATGTTTTGTGCTGTGAATCTTTGACTGTTCTTTTCCCCAAAACCTTGTAAAAGTAAGTAACCTGATAAAAACCTGTCTGCGAGACGCAGAAAACATTGTAAAACTGCTTAAAATCCTGCAGGGATTAGTGGAATTTGTCTTAACAGGTAAGATACTACAGCAAACCACACGTGGATTTTAAAGTTTGGATTAATGACAAATAAGACAAAGAGGGCAAGAGAGAGAGAGTGAAGAACATAAGACGGTGAGGATGTGTGGTGAAAGAGTGAGCAGGGCAGATTTTATTGGAAGTGAAGAAACTCTGATTGCTTCCTGGCAGGGCTGGACGGGTCACTGCTGGCGTCTGTTGTGGGCCAGCTCGGGGGCTGCTTGCCAAAATGCCTTCCCCTGTGGATCAGAGCCTTCAACCTCCCTCCACCCCCACCCTCTGATCCGCACTGCTCTCTTCTGACCTCATCCACCTATTCTTCTCTTCCATCCATCTATCCGTCCGACCATGCATGCGTCCCTTCCAACATGTTTTGTCCCGCTTTCCTCCCACCACTCTCTCCATTACTACTTCTCACTATCTCTGTAGCCTGAGGAAAGAAAGGAAGAACTGAGAAGGATCGCCGGAGTCAGTGAGGGGGCGGATTATGATCCGAGTTGGAAAATGAAAACATCCGAGTACGCTAGAAACCCAGAAGCAGAAACACTCACTACTGCTTCATTCCGGTATCATCAGGATTTTCACAAATAATCCAAAGCTACAGATTTTGCCAACTGTTTGATAGCAACGCGATGCTAACTTAAAGCCCCATCCAGGTTTTGCAGGGCAATATTTTGTGCCATAATAAATTCAGTATTGTGAAATGCAGGGAAAGTTGTCAATTGTATAGAATCCATACCATAATGCCATCTTGACCTTTTCTGTGAATTCTTTAGAGCTGTGGTCATTTAAACCAGCGGTCCCCAGCCCTCGGCTTGTGGGCTGGTGCCTGTCCCAACCCTAACCCTAACCCTAGCCGCTCAGAAAGAATAAATAGTTTACATTGTTTAATTTAATCTAAATCTAAACGATGATTTATTTTGAACAATTACCAGATTCTCTTTGTTATATGTTGTTGTGACGAGGCTCAAGGTGAAAAAAGGGAAAAGACAGAGGGGAAAGTGACAGTTGTGTGACTAGAAGCTGAATGTTTGGAACAAGCTGACGAGGGTCGCCGAGAGACGCAGATACACACACACACTGTCTCAACTTGATGCAACAAGGCCACAACATGACCGGAGGGAATGGACGCTTGTCTGGACGCCGTCTCACCAACTAGTTCAAATGTGTGGAGATGCTCAAGACACACAGGGATGATGGGCACAGTCAAAAAAAAAGAAAGGAAGGTGATGGGGGGATCGTTTTTTTAAACGCATTTTGCACCCCCTCCTTCGGCTTTTCTTCCCAGTTAGCAGTGACAGCCGAGACAAGTCCAGCTCCTGCAAGGACAGAATTAACATGAAGGTCAAGTTTGGTCCCTGTTGGGCGGAAGAAAAACAGCTTTGTTGAGTAAGCGGAGCTAAATCCTGTGACGTAACAGAGATATTTTTAAATGTTTGGGAAAAAAAAGAAAGGGGAAAATGTCATGGTTTGAGAAACTTATTATTAAGGAATTAGACTCAATAAAATCTGACTTTTCAGACCTTAGCTGTTGCCATTTATACACAAATGCAGCCACCCACACATAACTCAATCAGTGCGCCTTTTGCTGTGCACACGGCCTGATTAATGCTGTGATCCATAATGTGTAATCACTCTCTGACTTCACGCAAACCAGCAGCAAATGGCCTTTGAAGAAACATCTGCAGAAAGAAAAAAAAAGGAAATATGTTCTCAGGTGAAAACAAAGTGTCCACAAACCAGAGTATAAATGGAGCCAACGGCTGGAAAAGACCTGGACAAAAGAAGAAATAATCTCCTAAATAATTAGGACAATTATACTTTGATCTAAGATTTTTATGACACTGGGTTTGTGATTATTTTAATCTGAAATTCTATTATTCTGCTCATTTTATTAGTGCCAAATATTTCAACTTGTAATTTCCACGCACCTTGTTTTTAAAACTCAAATTAAAGGCTCCATCATGGAGAAACATTTTTGATTGTGATTTCATGTAACTAAAGACTGATATTCTCAGGCACTCCAGACTCTTCTGACAGTTCCAGATGGGCCATTAAACACTGACTGTTTATTACAGAGGAAGTGACACTGGCAAGACAGGAAAAAGCCTCGGCATCACGTGCACGCCCAAGTTCACTTACACATGCACATTCGCGCACACACACACACGCGCGCTCAAAATGCTCCTGGTGATGTGGTGTCAGCTCAGTTGGACTTTAGAGATTTCTGCAATATGTGTGTCACCATAAAGAGGCAGAATGCATCCATGTGTCAACTTTCAGAGGATGGAACTTTACACCTCGGAAGAATTTAACAACTTTCCACAAAATATAGCTTACTTCACCGCAAACAGTTGGTCTTGTGCGTGGGCACCACGGAAACGTGTTCCAGTAGACATCTCATCTCAACACCAGCAAGATCAAAGACTCAATCTCATTGTCCTTCACTGTCCTGCAAGATCATCTTTGACTGTATGTAATTAAAAATCCAAACTTTGCATTCATTATAAGTGCACAAAGGTACCGTTTCTGTTACAGTGATGGACATGAGGAAGGAAACAAATACTTGCCCCCATGTTTTGCAGATGACAAAAGGGAATTAGCCACAAACATCAACAATTAGCATTGGTGGTGTTGCTAGCGGAACATGTTAGAGCAAATTCATTTACACAATGAGACGGATGTGAGCTGATTAAAAGATGCACATTTTGATTAGCGTCTAACTTTAAACACACACGCACACACACACACACACACACACACATATGCCTGCAGTGTGAACACATGCATAATCTTTAGATAAACATGACTAAACAGCTTTAACAGTTGTTTGTTGACATTTTGCTGGATTTTATTAAATAGATGTTTTTAATAAAGGATGTTGTTACTTTATTAAAAGTTGTGAAGTTGCAACTTGGATTTAGTACATCAGCTTTGCCAGAACTGTACTGAAACGTACTGAAAGACAACGCCAGAGGTCAATAAGTGACAAAATCCGCTCAGTCCTCCATCAGTTTGCCTTTTTATTTATACCTGACTGATTGGCTGCTTGTGGGTGGCAAGGGGAGCCATGGGGGTCTGCTGAAGGAGAAGCTGGGCTAGAGCCTTCCAGGGTGATTGATCTTGAAATGAGAGGGTAAACAAAGGTTGCTAAGACAACTGTTGGCAGGGGGAGATGGGTGCTGACAAATCTAATTAGTCTTTTGTTCCTTA
>CAAE01015028.1:41091-62360 GCA_000180735.1 Tetraodon nigroviridis | reverse complement strand
TTTAGATGGTCTGGTATAATTTTAGTACCTTTCACACCATCAGTCGTGTCTGCACGTTTGAACCAGGTACTAATGAGAGCTAATTGAGTCCTGTTCCATAGCCAGTAGACTGGAATTTTTCATTCTAGAAGCTATCTGAATGCTTGTTTTCCAGATTCTTTTTTAGTGCTTACAAACTTAACCCAAATTCAAGGAGAGATGGCAGATTACCATGGCGTGACGGAGGTTACATCATCTATTGTTACTGGAAAAGTGTCACATATTCCTGCCCAGTCCGAATGTGGCGCTGTCACTGCTGTTGATCAGCCGGAGCCTACAAATATACGGCTCTACCAGGTGACCAGGTTCATTTGTGAATGCTGATTAAATCCATTCCCACCAGCTAAAAAACCTGTATGGCAGCAGGTGTTGGAGGATGTTTTTTTGGCCAGTGGTAAATAGGGTATTTGTGAAACACAATCTGAAGTAAGTTCACCTTCAGCAATAAGGGAATGTACAGAGTTTGTGGGCAAGCTTTTTTTTTAGCTAAGGTTTTTTTCTGCTGCTTCCTCCCATCCACCACCACCCACCCACCCCCTCTCCTTACCAGCTCATCAAAACCTTGTCCCAGGGCTTCCCCCTGGATCTCACCGACTTTATTGTCTGCGGCTGATGGACAAATCCCTCCGCAGTTGTTTAATTTTCATGGGCCACCTCCCGCCCTCTTTTTGCGCTCCACTTCTTCATGACCTGAAACACCCTTTTTCTGGAATGTGCTAGCCCAATCCATCTGTCCAGCTAACAAGATCAAGTCCACTGAAGCGACTCCATAAAGCTATTATGCTTAGTTTGATAAGGGGTAACAAAAGAGGGACTGGCAGGGCAGCAATAGTACTCATGGTGTTTTAAATAACCTTTTAAATAACTGCTGTAAATATAAAATGACACTTTTCTTTTTTCCTCACTCTCGCAGAAGCAATTGCTTCAGTGGAGCTGAGCTGTGGAGGTGGACCCAGCCATGTTGTGTTGGAGCCTGGCTGGCCCCTCCTGCTGGACTGCAACCTCGGGGCCAGCAATGCACCTTTTAATGTCACCTGGATTCAAGATGGTCAGCCGCTGCCTCTGGAGGGAGGGGACTTTGTGCAGTATTTGGACAACGGATCTCTGCTCCTGATGCCTGCCTCTCGGGATGGAAACCCTCCTCGGGGTGTGGAGGGAGCCTACAACTGTGTCACGGGCAGCGCACTGGGAGCCCTGACCAGCCGAACTGTGAATGTTCTTCTGGCAAGTAGGTGTCAAGCAGAGATATCAGCAAGCTGTTGCTAAATGCTTCTTTGGGACATTTGTTTTAAAAATGTAAACTGCTTCAGAGGCACACCTATTTTGATATGATTACTGATTTTAACTAAATTGTGAGTACCTGCCACTAGAGATTGTGCCAGTGTCCTATTATCAAATAACAAAGGGAATATTTGCCAACCCATGAGCTAGAGTTACTAAAACTTACATTTTTCATTTTTTGGGGTATTTTATTGAGGTTATACAAGTGCTAATTAGGACTTGCATAATTTTTAATGAAAGCAAACAAAAATTTGAAATAGGTCCTCACACTTGAAATTTTGTCATGCATACAGCTGTGTTCCTGCAGCTGTTGCTCAGTTTTGGCCATCAATGCGGTGTGAGCTTGGAATGAGTGTCAGCACTTTGCTCTTCGCGCCTCTTTTGCGTTTTTTGTTTATAGAAAGTGAGTTGGCGTCTCGGTGTTTCTCCAGCATAGACGCGTCAGCAGCAGCTGTACTAGACGCACCGTCCAACACTCACTCTTTCTGTCAGGAAGGAACTCAACAGCTGTTGGCTGGAGTTCAGTTTAGTTGTGGTTGCAGTAAGATGGGCTTTTGGCACCGAATTAAAGTCACTAAAAGTATTCATAGTGTGTGTTAGGCCAGTCAACCCTTTGGCTGATTTAGCTAAAGTGTTGTGAGAGAAACAAGAGATAAAGTTTCCCAACAGTAGAAACAGAACGTAAGATGAACTTTAACAACTTACGAATACAGCGGACCTAACAAGTAACTTTTTCAACGAAAATGTATTTATTTTAAAAAGATAACTCAAATAGACAAGGTCGAGTGTTGCTCAAGGTACATTTTTATACAGTGGTTAAACTCAACCCTACCAGTGCCAAATTGATCTAAAAGCAAAATAGATATACATTTAAAATTGTGACGCTGAGTCATTTCTGCATGATTTATTTTTCTCTTCCCTGTTTCAGCTCATTGTATAAGACACAAACCTTCACATATCTCCGATGTCACTGAGTGCAAGGCTGCAGTCTTTAACACTGATGAATAGAAGCACAAAAATATGTTTCGCGCGATCGTTTCCTAACGTGGTGGTTGGGTCTGACTGCCACAGGTTAGTTACCAGTTCTTCTTTTTAAAAAGTTATTTTTTCTTTTATTATTATGTGGTAAGATTTTCCAAGAGCTTGGACAGAATCCTCCTTTTTTAGACATTCAGGTGGAGTTCCAGCTAATTGGTTTTACTGGGTTACTGCGTGCAGCATATCATCGACCAGCATTTGAACTGAAAAGCATGTTAAAGCACCTGTTCATGTTTTGTTTTTTTAAAGGTTTTTGTTTTTGGTTTTTTTGGGGACAGGTGCTAAAGAAGACTTTCTTAACTAATTGATAATTTAGGTAAAATTTTGCTTCTAGTGATTAAAACTCTGCCAAACATCTGGAGCTGGAGCTCATTTGTCCCACATGGACGGAGTGATTCGAAAAACTGTTGGCAGGTACACCTTATAATGGGTATCCGAGATGTAATGTAGTAAAGGAGAAGAATAGGTGGATGCAACATGAACTGAAGGCAGTTTGTGTGAGAGGACAGAGGTTGAACTGCAGCTTATTAACTGCGCTGTGGAGGAGGCTCGCCGTCTCTCATTCTTGATAGCCTGTCTTTATTGAAACATTAGCTTTGTGTAAAATAAAAAGGTTTCATTTGTGCATGCCACTGCTTTGTCAGCTGTCGAATGTCTGTTTATGAGGAGTTCTTGTCTGACGGATAATGTGGACTAAAGGGAGAGGAGTGGGATGAAAGGCAGAAGGTGGAAGAGGTTGAGCAGAGTCTGCAAGCAGGATTTGGAGGCAAACCACCTTGAGTCTAAATGGAAATTCAATGTCAAAAAATAAAACACTTGTCACTCTTTGCTGTCGCATAGAATAATGAACAGCGAACAGCAGTGAACAGCATGTAAATACTGTGTGGAATAAAGGGTGTGTGTTATAGCCTTGTATAGACACATTGGAAAACAGGATTTTGGCTTACACAACATATCCAAAGAAACAAGATGACGTTTGTGGTACTCATTTACCATATTTGTAATGATATTTAGTTAAAATTTGCAAGTCAACATTTCATTATCTTTCCTATCTAAAGGCTGCGGAAGGGTGACAGGAACATTTCATTTAGAAAATGCATTTATGGCCTGATCAACTGCGGACACTTCTAATCCTTTATGTCGAATATTTAAATACTCACAGGAGGCGGAAAGAATCTGTAGCGAATATTTTCAAATTTTCAAAAAAAGCCAAACTGGCCTGTTTGGCTTTTTTTTTTTTTTACACTCAGTGAGCTGGAAAGCTAGTTTGCAGGAGGTCACAGGGTGGAATTATCGACTTGTGTTGGAGTGGGGGTGACGGATACTGCAATCTGATAGCTGTGGGGCCAAAGAGTGAGGCACAGAGAGAGTAGGGCAGAGACAAAGACAGGAAAAAAAACTCAGAGGACAGTCAAAGGCTGGAGGGAGAAAGTGAGAAAAGAAAAGTAACCGGATGAACATATTTGCTGATTGCAAATTTTGGAGAGTGGTGCTGCAACTTTTTATGTAGCATATTTTGCTCAGAAACTTACTGCTGTAAAAACAAAAGGTCACTTTTATAGTGTTGCCCAATCGAAAGAGTCACGTGTCAGTATCACCTTAAGGTTATGGTTAACATTTGGTGCTGCTGGCTGTAGGTGTGATTCAGGATTTCACTGCAGGGTTATGAAAAAAGAAAAAAAAAAACTTCATGTGTGCCAGTGAGCTGTACACTGATCGAGTCCAATCAGAGTCTCCGTGAATTTAATCAGCTCCACATGTACGGTGAGTGGCACCGTTGAGCACTTTCTGGCAGTGTTGCCCGGGCGTGTTTGCACAGACGCATCACGGTCTCGGTTATCTCCGCAAAGTCAAAAGCGTTAATCATCAACCTTTCCTGCAGGAGCGATGACAGTGTTTTTAGCCAGACAAATCGCTGCACTTTCTGCTCCCACAACTAAGCAACCCCCCCAAAAAAATCCCAAATGCGTCAGTTGACTTTAAAAGATCATTTAGAAATCATTCAATTTGAACAGACCCACTTAGGAGAGCGCACCTGAACAAGAAATTGTAAATGTCTTTTTGGTGTCAGCCCACTGCTCTCTGTGTCTTTTTTGTACTTTTGTTTACAGGAAGTTAGGTCACGTCCCGCTGTTCTCCAGGGTAGACAACAGCTGTAGGCTCAGACAGACGTGTTGGTCAGTGGAATTACAGGACGCACAGTGCAACAGATGCTCTTTCTGTCAGGAGGGAGCTCTGAAGAGATTTCACTTTTGTTTTGCTGTTGTTTTTTTAATAGAGAAATGCGCATATTTCTTTAAACTAAAACAGTTAAAATATACATCTTTAAAATCAGTAAAACAAGCCTTTTAGTCAGGGAAATTGCCTCAAAGTAGCTCTTACCGAGAAATTAGAAGGCTTAGGATGCTGATGCACAGAAGCATGGAAATGACTTCTGCACGATCCTTTAGATTCAGTGGACAAGGACTTCTACACACCAGAAGAAGCATTAAAAGCACTTTACTGGACCCTAAAATCTGAAAAAGTGAGATATCAAATCTAAAAATAATGATCAATCATCCCTGTAGAAGTGCATCAACAATTTATTATTGAAGTAATAGAGCTACATAACAAAACTGACAGTAAACTGATGCACATTATGCTGCCTCAAGAGAGGTTTAAATGTCCTCTTGTGGACTCCTGGGTCTTTGTCACTGGGAGCAGCATAAAGCAGTGTTAACATCATCTGACAAGGTGGCACACCGCAGAGCTGCTAGTTAGCCTCACTGACATCTGATCACAGCAGAGTCAGCAGAGCTTCTTCTCCCTGAGAAGGCCACGTTCTAGGCATACGGATTGGGGTCTGCCTGTGACAAAACAGGAAGCCAGCATCTCTAAGCATGACCATCAGTTTTTCACCCAATAATCTAGCTAAATGCTACTGTGTTAGAGGCACTGGAGAAGTCGGGAGGCATGACTCACACAGGGTCTGAGTGCACTGTAACAGCTGTGTGGTAAGACATATTAGGGTTATTTGTGACCATTAACAACTGGCTGCAGCAAGTAACTGATTACATTTGCTGTTTTAATTATGAGCTGCTAAATCTAACAGGGGAGATGGAATATGTTACTTTTGTTCTTGTTACACCAATTTAAAGACCCCGATATGTGCTATTACAATAAATATTTAATGCAAACTGTTGATGTGTATCTTAAATTAAGTATTTATTTGCAGGAAGATCGATTGTCTCTTATTAAAAAGGAGCCTGTAGTGGTTTATCTAGACCTTCTCTGGCTCCAACCAAAGTGATGGACCTGATCTCTAAATACAATTAAGGAAAGAAATTGTTGCATAAGATAGCATGATGCTGAATGCTAATAAGACATAAGGCAACCTTGGCAACCCTCTTAAACAAAAGTTAAGTTCTGTGTCACTTCTACCTTTCATCTTTTCTCTCCCTTGCACTTTCGTCCTTGCCATGGGGAGATTTCTGTCTTTCTCTGTTTCTCTCTCTTGGCTTTAATTAATGGGCTTTTCCTACTCCTTGGTTTGCTTTGTTCACTTCTCCGACAGGCTAAAAAGGTCAAAGATCAGGCCCTTAGACAGGGCTCAACGCTGCCTCCTGGTGCTCAGTATTGTCCACAGACTTTCTTCTAGGTCAATGCACTGGAATGCTGCCGATGCTTGACTTGGAGAGAAAGAAAAATGCATCAAAAACTGATTAAATCCGCAAATTTTCATTTCAAGAATGTGTTAAGGGTGCAGAGAATACACGGTTAAAGACGGTATTGTTAAAATATGCACAATATAGACGTATAGAGACTTGTACTAAATCAAGAAATCAAGAAATTGTGTTTTTACATTGTTTCCTTGCTCCAGTCCATCCCAGAGCGCCATCCACCCTTGACTTGGGCTTTGGGAAGGCACCTTCACAAGAAAAGCATTCAAACCACTGCACTGAATTATACCTAAGAATAAAGTCAAAGTCAACGTGATGTGCCCGATATGCTTTATGACATACAGCATCACTGAAATGTCAGTCCTAGTGTGCATCAAGAATAAATAAATAAAACTACTATGACTTGATCTAAACTGCTCTGACTAAACTGAAAAAAAAAAAATAATTTAATCAAACTAAAACATAATACCGACGCTCTTCTGTTTTCTCATCTGTTTCTGTTTCTATGCTTGACCTTCATCATGCAATTTTTTTGCTTTTCTTCATTTTGCCTCTGCATTTTTAGGCCTGTCAAAGTTTCATCGCGAACCATCACCACAGACAATACCCCTGGGGGGGGCTGCGCGCTTCGAGTGCCAGATTGAAGGCGTGCCCACACCTACTATTATGTGGGAAAAGGACAGAGTGGCGGTTCCTGAAGAGACAAGGTCAGCCCTCTGTATTGTCTGCATTGTTTTTGACATTGTTGATGCTGTTGTTGTCGGTTTACTGAAGTATTTACTTCAAAGTTATTGTAAAATAAATAAAATTAAAATCTGACCAATAGGAAGCTTTTAATCTCCATTGTTGATAAGCGATTATTGATTTTTTTTGCGTCAAAGCTGTGATTGTGCAGAAGCTCTTCTAGTCTTGCTGTTACTTAGCCGGTACTCGCAAACATGCTTGGGGATGGCGCTGACTGCTGACTCAACACACTCTTAAGCTCCTCTGCTCAGGCCTAGAACTCGCTCTGGAGTCTGGAGGGGGACATTTGTGTTTTTTACAAAAGGTGGCTTCCTGTCTGCTCAAAAAGATGACAGTTAATAAAGAGAATGGGTGGATTTAATTTCCTCTAAATTGGATTGGTGACTATTAGAAAACCTAAAATGCAGAGGGAGATACCTGTTAGATGTCTAAACACACCATCTATCACACAACAGATTGTTCCTGGACATGATCTCAACTGTCCAGGAACTGCCATGTTCTCTGCTATGTCTTGTTCCTCTTTCCCATAAATCCAAAACTTTCAGACATTTTTCCCAACTGTCATGTCTGAAATGGCTTTTTTCTCTGCCGGTGCCAGTGGCAGCTGTAGCCTCATCTGACCCCCAGACAGCTTGCTGCTCGTGAGATCCTATTAATGGGATGTGGTTCTCCCACCTCTGGTGCTGTAAATGGCCCCTCACAGCGATGAGGTAGAGGATGACAGAAACATTGCGTTTTTCTTGCTATGTTCTGCCTCACCCAAAATCACCTTTCCCTGCGTCTGTTTACATTTTGTGGGATTAATAGTGTACTATAAGGCCATGAGTTGGCGTCGTTTACCCAGAGTATATTGGGCTCGAAAATTAAGTCCAACAAAGGAATTTTATCATTTTACCATGCTGTGTGCCAGAGCCTTTTATGCTATTGTCCTTGTGTTTAGGCCACCTTTTCCTTAGTCTGGCTAGTCACAAAAACCCTCCCTGTTATAGCATTTAAACACAAGAGTCTCTTATCTGGGCAGAGGAGAATGAAGATCTGCAAAGACTCACAATGTTCACTTTGGAGTTGAGCAGCAGCACGTTTTATGCTCTAGGGCAGAAAGAGTTGGTTTATTATATTGGCTTCCCACTTCCCCATTCAACTCATGTGGCTGTCTCTGGCTGTTATCGCCTTTGTTCTGTCTACAGTAGCTTCATTTCCCTTCCTAATGGGGGGCTGCAGATTCTGGGGGTAACCAAGAAGGATGAAGGCGCATACCGCTTTGTGTTGTCCAACTCTGCCAGTACAGATGTGAGTCGTGAAGCCAGGC
This sequence comes from Tetraodon nigroviridis, assembly GCA_000180735.1. Lineage (NCBI taxonomy): Eukaryota > Metazoa > Chordata > Actinopteri > Tetraodontiformes > Tetraodontidae > Tetraodon > Tetraodon nigroviridis. The sequence continues at coordinate 54,290 of CAAE01015028.1, read as the reverse complement.
GTACAGTCACTACAGGTGAGTCCTTTCATGGTGTTTTTAGATGGTCATAGTTCGAGATCAGTCCCATTTTCATGCTTTAAGATCAGGTCATTTTATTGTCTCTCCATTTTCTTGTGTTACAGTATTTGCACCATTTTAGCTAAAAATCTGAAAAAAAAAAACAACCCTCTAAATACTTTGAAACAGACACCTTTGCATTGCCGATTTTGCAGTATTATTCCAAACAAAAAGCTACTTATATACTAGATGTTCCCATACATAGTGCTTTTAAGTGTGCTTTGAAAAAATGCTTTGTACTCCGCACAACCGAGTATTATTGCATATTCCAAAAGAAAGAACAAATAAGAAAGTACTTGGATTTTGGAACTAAAGAATTGTGCAAGTTGGAACCAGATAGTTTCAGAATACTCATCAAGGATAAATGAACACAAAGATGATTGTTTCTATTTGATCTAGATCTTGAAGGAAAGCAGTGATAAATCCCACACAATTTCACAATTTCCACACCAGAAAGCACAGAATAAGAAAAAAAAAAAGAACAAAAAACCAAACATTGCGTGTGGGCTATTTTAAGGTGTAATGATCCAAAGACTGAAATATCTGGGTTATTTTGCTTAGATCATTTGGGTTCTATAATTAGAATAAAAGGTTGTTCCGCTCCTCCGGCTTTGAGTTTGATCACTGTACTTTGAGTGAAACTAACAATGATAAATCATTACGTCTGCAGTTTGTTGCTCTTTGTAGCCTTCCTGCTCTATCCTCCTTAAACAAATCCATCTGCGAACCGTCGAAACAGATTCATGCATCACTGATCATTCGCGTAAGCAATTTATTTCTAAAATGTTCCATGTTCTGTGTTCTTCATACCGATTGTCTCTCTTCACACAGCGGTGACGCCGTGATTGACCACAAGGTGCCAACTTTGTGGCAAAATAACCATTCCCATACCTACTGATTACAATGTACCAAGTCTACACCACTTAATTTAAAATAATTGCTTTGCAAAGAGAGACAAAGCGAGCTAAACCGAGACTCCGGCGTCTTGTCACGGAGCTCCAGCTGGCTGGTTGTCAGTGATCGAATAGTTGCTGCTTTGTACGCATCTTCTTACAGACCCGACAGAAAACCTGAACAGGATTGTGATTGTGGTGCCGCCTCGCAACACAACAGTCATGCTCGGCCGTCTTGCAGTGATGGAGTGTATGGCAGAAGGCCGGCCGAAGCCCCTGGTGTCTTGGAGCAGGCAAGGTAGGAGACATTTTAGCAAAGATTGGTGCACGGTCGTTCACATTTATCATTTGCTCCATAAACAAATGGGGCACTGACACATGGTGAGGGGACCCAGAGGGAGGCGGCTGTATTGGGGTGACTGAAGGAGAGCCAGCGCATGAGTGTAAACTGAATTTATTGCATATCTTCTGTATATTTTTATACGGCCTTAAAACATTTGGAGTGTGTCAGTGTTCGTGTCAGACAGACTCCTCTCCATTGGGTTGTTTCTTTGGCAACTAAAGGCTCATGAAATCATCTCCACTTCCCCCAATGACCGACTCGCTCTCTCTGATCAGACGGGAAGCCCATTTCCACAGATGTGGTTGTCCTCGCGACAAACCTGGTGATTAGGGACACGAGGAGTCACCACGCTGGCGTTTACGTGTGCCGAGCCAACAAGCCGAGGACCAGAGAGTTTGTAACTGCGGCTGCCGAGCTTCATGTGCCCGGTAGAGTCATTCTATACAATAAATTATCATTTATCCTTGATCCTAAACCTCTCCAGCGCCAGTTTCACGGATTTCATTTTTGATGCCTCTATATAAAAAGTAAGAACTTATAAAATAATTGAAATATTCTACATTTGCACCTTCTTAACATACTAAAGATGTGCTGCAGAAAATATTTGAATGTTTGACCTTGAATTATTGACATTATTTTCATAAAAATTTTGATATTTAAAGAAAAATGGATGAATATAAATGGATCCACTTTGTGAGCAGTGCAATCCGGTTAATGTAGTAATTGAATGTTTTTGCTTTGTGTCACCCTGCCAGCTGCTGGTCACAGTCACATTTTAGGCATAACCTCTCCTCTTTTTTTGTGGGGTTCAACATGTTTTGCTGTATTGTTCCAGTATTGGCTGCTGTCTTTTGGAGAAAGACCGCAGGTTAATACTCAACTGCTTCCTTTTGTGTCCCATCGGGAACAGCACCTCCAGTGATCATACAGCCCCCCGAGACAGCGTCCCTGTCCCGGGGCAACACTGCCAGGTTTGTGTGCAACAGCACAGGTGAGCCTTCTCCAGTACTGCACTGGCTCAAGAACGGCCAGCCCGTCAAATCATTCAGGCGGGTCAAGAGCCAAAGCCCCGGGGTTCTGCTCATCAACCAGCTGGCACCGGAAGATGCTGGTTATTACCAGTGCATAGCAGACAATGGGCTGGGGACAGCATGTGCCACCGCCAAGCTGACAGTCATTGTGAGAGAAGGTCTGCCCAGTGCCCCTCACCACCTGACTGCCACGCCATACTCCAGCACATCTGCCCTGCTCACCTGGGAGAAGCCCGAGCACAACTCTGACCAGATCATCGGCTACTCCGTTCACTGTCAGCGAGCTACTGGTCTGTTTCTGGTAATGTGCCTGTGGATGTCCAGGTTTCTTCAGCAGGCTTACTTCTTTTGGATATTTCCCACCTTCCCAGGTTCTGACAATGTGGAGTACCAGTTTGCAATGAACAACGACACGACTGAGTATCTCATCAAAGAACTGGCCCCTTATACTGCCTATACGTTCTTTGTGGTGGCCTACTCGCCCATGGGCGCCAGCCGTCCATCTGTGCCTGTAACAGTGGAGATGATGGAGGACGGTGAGTAAAAAAATTAACACATGGATAAAATATTATTAGAACTATTCACAACCCTCTTAAAACTTGGTGTTCTGAAGCATTTTTTTTTACTGTTCATATTTTTAAATGTCTATAAATGACCTTAAATGTCCTCAAATGTCCTGTTAAAAACGTGTATTTCAATAAAATGGTTTAAAATTAAAGCCAAATGCATAAATGCATTTCTCTATATTTTCAACCCAGTATGACACAGTATGGCATTTCAGTTGAATAGTACAATACATGCAAGCAGTTTTTTTTTAATAGATTTTTGGTTTGTGACATATAGCAAGAAACCTGGATATATTATTTACCTATTTATACAAAACAGGCAATGTGCAGTGATTCATTTAAAGAAGGTTAGCAAATTAGCATTTAAATGAGACCTACAGCCACATCACTCTGATGTAGAGACATATTCATTTATTTTATAATCTCATGTTCTATTGCAATAACATTAAAACTGTCCAAATGCGGCAGGAATTTAGATATGTATAAATAAACTTTAATATATCTGCACTGGACTGATTTAAGGAGAAAAAAAACAAAAAAAAACAAGAGGACCCTGACTTAGTGTTACTATGGCAGCACTGGCCTAAAAAGAATAGAACTTTGGGGGTTGGAACTATCCAAATGAGTAATGTATGAGTGATGTGACCTAACATCGTTTGTTACTCTAACATCTTATATTACATCTTACAGTTCCAAGTTCTCCGCCGCAGCTGGCAATAGCCAGCACCTCACCGACTGAAATTAGGCTCACGTGGCACCCGCTGCCTTCGGAGCGCAGCCGAGGAACCGTCACCCACTACCGAATTGAGTACAGCACCCTGGTGCAGGGTGAGTACGGTAAATATGTGTGTGTGTGTGTGTGTGTGTGTGTGTGTTTGTGTGTGTGTTGGTGTGTTGTTGTGTGTGTAGAAAGGAGAATTTTAGTGTGTTTAGGGCTCACATGAACAAGTATACATGAACCTTATTTCGTGATGTACAGGGGACAGGGGTTCACCTTCAATGCAAGACTTCACCCAGTAATGCAGTCTGCGTTTGTGCTTGTTTTCTCACAGCAGATAGTGTGTTCTCTGTTGAAGTTAGGGGCAATGTAACTCAATTCACACTCAGAGAATTGGAGCCCAACCAGGTTTACCGAGTGAGGATATCAGCTGCTACCGGCATAGGCTTCGGTGTTCCCTCCGACTGGGTCCAGCATCAGACGTTAGCCCGCTATGACGACAGAAATCCTAGCAACTGTAAGCCCTCCTCCGCTTTTTTCTCTCTCTGTGTCTCTCTCTCTCTGTGCCTTCATGACAAATATTTCCGACTATTAATGGCAAGGCCAAATAAATTAATAAAATAATTACGGCATATAACAAGATCTCTGGGTTTTGTTTTTTATTCATTTTTTTAAATTTTTGTTTATTTTTTTTTATTTTACAGTGATCTTTGCCCCAACTGAGCTGAAAGTTCGAGCTCACATGAACACGCTCAACGTGACGTGGCATCCGTCACCCAATCACACGCTGGTGTCTGGGTACAAGCTGTCCTACCGCGAGGTGGACTCTGATGAACCAGCCAAGACCCACACCATCAGGCTGCGTAAGAAGGCCAGGTCCCACCTCCTCACTGGAATGGGTAAGTTATGGAGCTCCTCCCAAATGTGATAGGGTGAAAATCGTTAGTCCTTTTTGAAGTATAGAAACATTAATCAGACACTGGCTCAGGTAGTATCATCAATCATGTATTGTATATATTATTTGTTGTTATTTTTGTGGTCTAGTTTAAAGCAAGCCTTATCATATCCTATTCAGTTTTTAATGTTTGATCCTCAGTTCTTTTTTCTTATTTTCAGCCCCTAACCGCCAGTATGAGGTAAAGGTTTGGGCCTTCAGTAAGCAGGTGGACGGAGCTGTTGCACTTTGGAAAGGAAGGACAGAAAAGGCCCATGTCAGACGTACGATGCATCAGTACTCCACAAGAAATACACACTTTGCCTCGCGTGTTAAATAATGCAGTGCTGTAATTAAATATGCACGTGTGTGCCTTCAGCGTCCCCACTGCCCATGCCCCCTCCGTTGCCCCCCAGCAGCATCCAAGCCAAAGCCAACAGCTCCACCTCCATTTGGCTCCGTTGGGAGAAGCCACGCTTCAGCAACGTGCGCATCATCAACTACACGGTGCGCTGCAGCCCGGCCGGAACGACCAACGCTTCGTTGGTCTCCTACCGCACCAGGTCAGACACCAAAGCCGGGCATGTCCGTAACTGGGCCAGAGGACCAGCCCGGGGTAATCGTACACTCAAGACAACCGTGCTTGTGTGCCACAGCTCCACCCAGGAGATCCTCCTCGAGGGGCTGAAGCCTTTTACTCGCTACGAGCTGGCGGTGCAGTCGAATGGAGCAGATGTGGCCGGACCCTTCAGCGACACAGTGGAGGAGTCTACTCTGCCTGACCGTAAGTTTTGATTCCAAAAGATGACTTCAGACCTTAGCATGTTAGGGAACAGATGAGGAAAAAGAGCCAGTAGTAACCGACGAATATTTCATGATGGTGTGAGAACGTGAATTACATTATAAATAAGTATCAGAAGCTGCTCTTCAAACTTACTGTGACTAACTTTACTGCTGTCTTTTTATTACAAGTTCTGTGTTGTAGTTGATTTGCATATAACACATCAGGTAGATCGTGTGATGGGTAGGATTTTCTTCTTTTTAAAAACAAAAGCAAGGTGAGTATGCAAGCATTAAAAAAAAAACAAAAACAAAAACAAAAACAAACAAAAAAACCCTTTAAATTTAATTTTGATTTTTGCTCCATTAAAAAAATGTTTATTGACAGAAAGTATTTGCTCAAGCTCAAATTGAAAGAGCTCCTGTTTGTGAGGTTTTACAAGAATCTTATCCTTCGAATTATTGTGATGTCCTAGAACAACTCAAGTAGGTAATATTAAAAAAATAAAATAAGAAAATTGGTTAATCCCAAATGCTGCCTTCTACATTTTTGTTTTTTTTTTCCCCCCAAGGACAGATTTTTCCCTGTTTCCAGAACACTCAAAAGACACCATACAAATATATTTATAACACAATAACACTCATTCTTCTTGCTTGTCAAATGTGCTTGTAGTGTATTAAACCCAGGTCACACACACGAAGCATCATGCTCTTGCAAATGTTCCGTGACAGGCGTTTTGCATCCAAAACATTTGAATGCAATCTAAGGAAATTTGATTAAAAAAAAAAAACAAAAACAAAAAAAAACAATCAATGGATTTCTTTTTACTTTTAATTAACAAGAAGCAAATGAAACAGTATATTTGTCAGTGTTTTTAGGCATATGCCCAACTGCTGTCGGTTATATGTGGGTCAGTGTGTTGGCTGGATGGTGGCCAGCTGCTAATGTTTGGCACTGCTGGCTGTCAGGACATACCCAGGTGTAACTGGGGCTCTGCCTCTGTCTGTCAGCCAAGCAGGGGTGAAAAAGAGATCGGAGCTTTTTTTTTTTAATCTTGTTATTAACAACATTCAACCTGTCGTGCTCTCTGATGCCATCTTTTGTCACCTGAGTCACAGCCGATTCCCTCCTTGGCCTAATTGGCCTCTTGCTGTTGTACCCAGGTGGTGTGGACACAAAGACACAGATGGTCCACACACATGTCAAATCCTTCATCGAGATAATATACATTCCGCAGCTGTGAGGACTGATTTCTGGATAATTACTGATCGAGCCCAACTCTCTCCCTCAGGGCCCTCCACGCCTCCGGAGGAGTTGCAGCTGAACCCTTTAGATTCGTCTTCCGTTCTGGTGAGCTGGCGCCCTCCACTGGAACCAAACGGTATTATCACCGGTTACTTCATCTTGTACAGTGGCAATCTCAGTCAACCTGATGACTTATGGGAGAAGCTCTCTCAGGATGGTGAGTGTCAGCTGCCTTCTCACTGCACTGAAATATCAGACTGACCTTGTCATCAAAGTTTTCATCCAAAAAAGAACAATACATATTTCTTTTGTAGGGAGCATTACCAGCGTAGAAGTCCAAGGTTTGTCCAGTGGCACCCATTACTTTTTTAAATTGGGTGCAGCTACTGAAGTGGGACCAGGGCCATATTCACCTGTAAAGGACATTCACACCCCATTTCCGAAATACGGTTAGTGTCAAATATCTTATCGTGAGGCTACAGTAGCGAGCCATTACACATGCTGTAGAGGATTTCTCATCATTATGGGCATTATAATGATGATATATCCTCGAAAACCCTACATTCACAGTGCAGGACACAATTTGGTAGCAACAGTTTGCTTTTGGTATGCTGTGAATTTAACATTGATGATATTTGGAAGTGCACCATTTGCCAGATGTAGTGTCAGAAAATGGTGGTTTTGTAATCACCTCCAGATGTATGGTATCTACTGGCGTGCAGTTTATGTCTTTGTTATGGACCATAATGAGTGCTCAGGCAGTATTTTGAAAGAGTAGCTGCTTAAAGTTAAGTCCTTTTTTGTTTTATAGAGAACTCAAGTGAAACGGAGAGACAAAGAAATTAAGGAGGAAATGTGCTCAGCATATAGCCCAGTTGCACACTATTACTGATATTCTGGAGAATTTTAGGATAATAAATAGCATGGCTGTCAAATAGGTGGTTTTATCAGCATTCCCAAGGGAAGATGTTTAAAATACTGCTCTAAGGTGCGGAACAATGATGGATTGCACTTTCTTTCTTTCTGTACTCTGATGTTGATTTGTTTTGGTTTGAAGTCTGATAACACACTTTGTAATTTAATGTGTAGGTGTGGCGTGTGTATTTTTGTTTCTTTTATGTGTTCAAGACACGTCAATCAAAACCATTGTCCTGAGGTGTCCTCCAGACAGTCAGTCTGGGAATTAATAATGACTATAATGATAATGGCTATTATTAGTACTTTACGCCATCTGATATAAACATATACATGATCTACTTTATCTTTAAAACTGCATCTAAATTCTAATAGATAATTAGAGACGTTTGGATAACAACTGGCCTTAAATCATATTTGGAAATTGTTACTCCTCTAAGAATTCTGTGTTTCATTTATCAGTTGCATGAACTGTACTAGGTTTTCCTCTCATGTTGTGCCATTTGGGACTGTTTCCAGAGCTAGACATCCACGCAGTGACGGGCATCATTGTTGGAGTGTGTCTGGGGCTAATATGCATTCTACTTTGCATGTGTCTCAGCTTCTGGAACAACAAAACGAGGTAATGATACCTTCACATTGTCACTGGGCTTTGCTACTGACTGTAACAACCGCATTCGTTTCCACTGTTTCCAACCCTCCTTCTGCTCTCTCTGCTCATGTGCAGAGAGGTGTCTGGGAGCCTGGTCCCTGCTGCAGCCAACACTCACTACAAGAGGGGAGGCAGCCCCGTGTTGCCCAGCATGCCAGAGTGCGGCGATAGCCATGAACTAGAGACGCTGATGTCCACGGACAGGCGAGAATCCGCTCATCTGCCAGAAGAGTCTTCAGAGGACCAGAGACTGATGCCAAGTGCTCCAGGAGACGAGGAGGATCTCCCTCCGTCCGAAACCAAGGTAAAAATGATTTATACGGCCAAGCTTTTTTTTTTTTTTTTAAATTTTTTGAAATACAACATCGGGCTTTTATTTTTTAATGGAATTATATTAGTTGTAGTTATAGTCAATCTGTTGCGTTGTTGCTCTTACAGGCTGCCTGGAATGGCTCAGTGAGCCATGACTGGGGCAACAGAATCACAAGATACAGAGATACTGTAACGGAAGACTCTCCAGCACTAATTAATGGAGCTGTTAATGTGTTTAGAACTGATAATGTCAAGGTAAATGAATATATCTCCCTCACTGATGAAACAGGCACATTTGTGCCGTTGGTGCTCCTGACTTTGAATCCCACGGAAGCTTTTCTGTGCAAATTTTGCATATTCTCTTCAGGCCTGTGTGGGTTTTGTCTGGGTGTTCTCAGAGTACATCAGCTCGCTCCCTTCCAAAGACATGCGCAATTGACCTCATGAGCATGTGTGAATGTTCTATATGTTGGACAGGATCCTTTGATAACACTAGAGACTAAAATCACTAATCTGCCTTTAGAAAGCTTTATTTTCCTCAGAAATCTCTCAGTATTCTTACTGATTCTTTAAATAGCTTTAAAAAAAATCCTCACCACAGTCACTAAAGTGCAGTATGTTTTTTGAAAACCACACAATGCTGTTATCTGCTGTGAGACTTCGGTTTCTAAATGAAATGTCCTGATCCCGGTTTGCAGGGTTCAGTCGATCACCTCTCTGCGTCCCTGTGCAGTAACCAGGTGGAAGCTGAAGTCATTGTTCACTCAGAATCGTCAGATGCCGGCAAGGAGAAAGCGGAAGAGGCTGGTGGCCATGGGAACGATCCTCACACCCCTCAAAGACCTTTGTTATCAGGGACCACGTACTCCCCCTTGAGGTCGTCAGTCCTGTCAGGAGACGAGGACACAGCCATCAACGCGTCCCACGATGCCCCAAACGTTCACCCGATGAAGTCGGTGGTGAATCACAACGGGGAGCTGGAAGCCAGGGCAGTCCAGCTGAGCTCAGACCTGGAGCCGCAGAGAGACGGAGGGCTGACCAACGGCTTCCATTCCCAGAAGGACATGTGCTCCGTGCGGAGGTCAGACCATCTAGAGAACAGGGACTCAAGACACTGCCCTTTGCCACCAGGAAAGGTTATCTCCAGCGGGCTGTCCTCAGCGCCCTTTGTCAGTTCCGGCCTTGTGCACTCTACCTCAGCAGCGCACACTTACTTGTGCCCCTAGCCTGTGCACGTAGGGGACGGCCCCTGGCCCCACGGACAGACGTCAGAATGTGTTTGTCACTTTTGAATATCCAGGAAGAATCCCTGTGGATTATTTTTAGTGCTTGTCATCATCAGATGTCTTTTCTCTTCCTTTCGAAGATACTATAGGTACTCTACATCCACGTTTATTGTGTGTATAGTTGTTGGGGTTTTTTCGTACGGGCCGCTGCGACCGTGCTCTCCACTGGAGGTTCTCTCTCTCGTGCTTTGGAGGGGATTAAACGCATAAGCCAAGCAGATGGAAGTGGGTTGGAGTAAGCTTTTCGCACTGTTTCCAGCGTGGCTCTGGTCCAGTCAGGAAGGAGACGGCCCGGGATGTCCCCCGACGACAGCGGCCGTCGTCGAGAATTGGAAGAACAGAGAGGGGAGACCCGACAGGATTGGCTTTGTTGACGACTTTTCACTGCCCGGCACTGAGGACTAAAGCCTTAAAACGTGTCCGCACACCAGGAGCGGGCAGAACACCTGCGTCACTCTCTTACATCCTGCTTTCTCAGGGTCTCTCTCTCTCTCTTCCTCTCACTCTCTCTCTCTCTCTCTCTCTCTCTCTGTCTCACACACACATGCACACACACATGCACAATCAGAACATGTTAAGAAAGCTGAAATATCCCATAAACTCACCCATAAACACACCTTTCCTGTCTGGAGTGTGGGGAACTCAGGTGCCTTGCAGGTTTAGAACGTATGTATGTTTCCATACATGACTGTACTCTGTGGACGGTTTTGCTCTGGCTCCCACTGGGGGACATTTATCATCACTGTGCAACACTCAAGGTTTTTTTTTTTCCCTCCCCTCTCATTTTGTTTCACACACTGACTTTAAATTCTATCCCTCACTCATCTGATGAGATTCAGCCTCTGAAGTGATTCAGTTTCATTGGAAAAACCGGTGCATCCCTATTTCTTATCAACGACACTACCTCATTTTTTTTTTCAGGGTGGTTTTCCAGGATATTTTCAATAGTCTTGTGTACTTAGCGACTCTTCACTCTTTGAACACATCTGATTTAACAACTTTTGGTATTTATAGAACTAATCGTCCAGCGCTGACTGTCTCGTGTTCTCATGTGCTTTAAAAGATGTTGACTGTACTTCGATGCATTTTGGTTTCCTGCTGTGACCCACAGATTCAGTCATGGCTGCAGTCGGACTGATGCCAGCTGAAGCAGAACAATAGCCTCTGCCATCTGACCTTCTGCCACATTCAGTGAACCGCACGGCCTCCTTCATTTCACTGGTTTTATTTAATTATGTCCGCATTCACTATTTTATGGAAGAGTTATATTAGCCATCGTCACCTTGACAGGGCTTCATTTTCAGGGGTCAAAATACGAGGCTAGGGGAGTCTAAATTACAGGGAAGCTATTATAGCTCATTAGCTGCTTTGGCTCATTCACTTTTATTTAACGTTTTCTGTCCCAGCTAAACACTATCCAGCAAATGAGTGATAGCGGGCCATGATGGCACTCAAATCAACCGAGATCCGAAATACGTGCTTTAAATTAGCTCTTAGCGACCTGTTGCGCCAACAAGCTAAATGCTCTGTCAAGGGAAGAGCTTTCTAATCACCTTTTGTATGAAATATTAATGATATGAATGACCAAACCCCTCATGCATGGACATGGAGGCAATCCTCAGTCAGCTGTAGTCACTGACTAAATTGCCAACAGAGTGAATAATAGGCCAAACTTTGTACAGTTGACATTAAATCTACAGCATTTAAAGTGTGTTTTATAATTTGATCCCAGTAAAGCTTTTTTTATTATTATTTTGAAAAAGAAAAGAAACACCAACATACAAATCATTGAAGAACAGTGATAGCTGATTGTTGGTTGTATTTCATCTTCTCTCAGGTGGCTTTTTCTCACTTTTCTCTCTTTTTATTCTTAAGTGTCCATATCTCACCAGCTCTACTCAGTTACATCAGCAAACAGGAGGGATTACTGGTGCAACACAATGAAAATGCATCTCATCGTTGTAATTGTTAAAGGAAATGATATCCATGCATGGTCCATACCTCAGAGAAACTTATTTTTGTAAGCTGGACATGTCTGTACCTGCAACAGGTTGTTGCTGTAGTAGCAGTCACGTAGGGCAGAACTGAATGTCAAAAGTTACGTTGATTCTAGGAGTCAATTTGCAGGGTTCACCTAAAACGCCACTTTTTAAGTGTGAAATCAGTGCAAAGCATACATCACTGCTTTTGAAACACTCAAGTCTTGTCGCATGTTCTGGAAACAGCAGCTTTAAACAAATAACATAGGCTCTTGACATCACCCAGTTAGGTGTAAAGGAGTCAGAAAAGGTCTTAATCTCTGTTTTTCTGGCTTTTTTTTTTAAAGAAAACTGTTTCCCACACTCAAAAGCCAATGTCTGGAATGACGCATAATGATCTTTGAAGCATTCCCGGATCCACGTTTTATTTCACGTCGGCTCGTATTTGCCACACTCTGATGGATTCAATCCAGATCTTTTATGCTCTCTGCAGTGAGCCGGCTGGGCCAGACTGGGCCAGGGACAAGCCGGGGAATTGGTTTGCCAGGAACCCAACTTGGGACTTCTGACGCCAAGTGGGTTGCCCCGTGTCCAGGAGTACCGAGTCACAGACTGGACTTTCGAGAAATGATCAGAATGGAAACAAATATCCCTTCAAGTGACACGGAAACAGGGTTGACATAGCTTACAAGTACAGAAAATCAGCATTATGGCTCATGTTCCTGCCCTAGATTGTTTATTTTTAAAATCCAGTTCAGAATTGCACAATTCAGCCTGTTTTTTATGTCCTGATGCGATGGTTACCAGTAATTATCGTTGCACAGATGATTTAAAAAGCAGAACCTGCTGTCAGCGTAAACAACGCGGGCTTTTTCTAAAAAGCTCTTTTTTTTTCTTTGTCGGCTGGAACAATCTGATTTTCTCGGGAGGAACAAAAGACTTGTTCTCTCATTTTTAGAGAAGCTAATTATTTTTTATAATTTTGTTTACTTCATGCTCCTTTGTAAGGGTTTAATTAAAAGGTATACCTCATGTTGGTAATTTATTGATTTGATTAATTTCTTAATACTGTACATTTTGTAATTACGTGCATATAACTTAGCATCCCATATATGTCGTAAGTGAAGTTATTATTATTCTTTCCACAGGGGACAGGAATGACTGTTTTATTATTATTATTATTATTATTATTATTATTATTATTATTATTATTATTATTACTTTTTCTTTTTACCTCAGCTGGGGGTTTTCTTTCTTAATGATGGCAGTCAGGGTAAAGGATGAAGGGTGGCTCTCAGACTGTAGCCACATGACCAAATTCAGCAGTTAAATGCATGGGTGTTCTCCAGTAAATAAATAAATAAATAAATAAATAAATAAATAAATAAATAAATAAATAAAAAAAGAGTGTGCTTTTGCCGAACGACAGGGTAAAAGTTTTTTTGTTTTTTTTTTTTTCTACTAAGTTGACCACAGCCAGGAGGGAA
>CAAE01015028.1:17091-27103 GCA_000180735.1 Tetraodon nigroviridis | reverse complement strand
TCTGACAAAGAAAGGACGAGGATTCTCAAACATAATAATTGGTTATAGATTGAGAATATGAGTTCTCTTCTTATTCAACAAGGGCAAAATAAAACAGTGTTCGGTCAGCTGAAAACCACATTCTGACTATATCAGTAGAAAAATAAATTATGTCCCCTCCCCCCATCTTTGTCACATTCATTTGCTCTAAAATTTGTCAACTGGCAGAACCAATTACAGCACTGCTTGGGCAGACAACACCTAACGCATGGCTGCTCGGTGTCATGCTTCAGTTCAGCATCCCATCCATCAGGGTCCAAACTGTGCCCCTGCTCCCTTTTCCAAAGGTTGTTGCAGCAATCGAGCAACCGTACAATCCCAGTTAATGACTGTGGGGTGTTGCTTCACATAGAGCTCAACAAGTAGTTGAGTTGCTATTGTAGGTGGCTCTAACCCCCCCTTGGTAGTTGTAGCCATATTTTTTTCTTCTGTTTATTTGTAAGGTGACGGGCAGAGGCTGGGGGGGCAGGGGCAGGGATTGGAGGAAAAAGAGTGGGAGGGGTGGAATCCACTGAGACACATAGAGATGTAATTACACTAGGAGGAGCAAGTTGACAACCATACTCAAAATATATGTTTAATTGGTTGCTATTATTCGTAGGTGCTTGCAGAGTCTGATATAGTTCACAGGGACATGACAGTACTTCCTTCGGATGTGGGTCAAGCAAGGTTACCTTTTCCTTTCCACAGCACACAGCGCACACAACTGCACAGTGTTGATGATTTATTAATGCATGGTAGGGAGGAGCAGAGAGGGAGCATACAGTAGTGATGAAAGACCAGCTGGATGACCTGCGAAGCAGATACTAGACAGCACAGGAGGAAATCCAGCTGGGATGCTCTGCTCTTACTCTGCACCAAGCTCGTTAACGCCAGATTCTGCAAGTGTCCATAACATAAAATGAAATAGTACATATGCCCTAAAGCACTGGTGAGCTATCTGTGGCGTACTCCCTTTCTAAGAAATATCCAGTATGTTTCAATGCCCATAATGTAAATAGGAATTATCAGGGGTCAAAAGCAAATTAATCAATACTGCTTGTAGTTTCCAACCAGCATCAGGTTCATAGCTGTACTAATAGCTTCAGCTGAAGGGAGGCTGAGTTATTGTTCTATGCTGGGAATGAAACTGAAGTCTTAATATCAAGAGGTATGACATGACCTAATTATCCAACTTTTTTACTGTAATTAAATGTCACAGTCACATATTGTTCTTAGTGGATGTTTTTGAATTTCTTGTGTTGGTGATATCGGATATGATCCCTCCTGCAGTCACATTATTCCCACCATAATGAGCGCAAAGTATCTCCCAGGATAGTTCAGGGTTTTGGATTAGAATTGCTTCTCCAGTTTTAAAATTCCCATATACACTCAACATACTGTGGATATTGTTTTATGCATTTAATTGTACAAATATTGATGGCTCTGTTGTAAAGAAGATTTCCACTCATTGACACATTCAGTGAGAATAACAGTCAGTGGTGTGCAAAGTCCTACAACTACACTCCCTTGCTGCATCTTTTGTTAGCAAGTAAACAGTTATCCTTTAAAACACTAATCCTCTATTTTCCATGCTATGAGAAATCAGCTTTGCTCGACTGCTCGTGAGGGAATTTATTCAATTTTAATACATAAACAACTTTTTATACAGTTCATGCACAAGCCACTTGGGTAATAAACTCTAAGGAATCTATAAATGCTAGCTGTTTATGTAGTGTTTAGATTTTTTTAAATCTTTTTTATTATTAAAAAAAAAGAAAACCTTCTGCTGTATGGACTCGGCTCACATTTCATATGCAATGACAAATCATACCCAACGGTCATGAGGTATTAATAGTTAAATATTGTCTAATTTAGGTTTATATGAATGTGGATGAAACTGAAACCGCTGTGCTTTCACAATTTCTCCCTTTGGGTACCTTACAAAAACGTCTTCTTCTCCTCTGTATTACATTATGCTAATAATGCTTTGTGGAGCTGTTATGGAAGGGGGCATTAATCGAATTCATATTCCCCTTGTAAATGTGGCCCCATAGAGTTTTGAACTTCGACCTGGCTTGAAAACATGCCGCCATGAATAACTTGTTTGTCCCTCGAGACAAACCTCATCAATCACAACCTGAAGAATGACAAGCCCCTCTGCTGTGAAGGACACAGAAAAGTCCAGGATGGTTGTTGCAGCATCTGCTGGGGAGGTACTCATACATGCACAACAGCTGGCCACATTCCATTATCACACAGATGGACATGTTCCTGCAGCCCTTAATGCCGCCATCTCTGCATCTTCTGGAGGTCCACTGCAGGTTTATCCTCCTGTCACATGCTTGATTAGCCCCCCTCCCCCCACTGCAGTGCAGGCTTTAATATGATATGGGGCATTCTGAACATTATCATTAGTTTTATCAGCCGGCTCGGACCAACACGTCACCATTTGCCAACCATCGGTTTGTCCTTCGAAATGTGCAGCAGATGATGATTAAATGATCCCCTAGGAGATGGTGACAATAGGCAGATAGAGGTCAAGAGGAAGGTTTTGGAAGTCATCCGTAGTAAAATTTCCTCTTGCTGCACTTTTCCAGCTCAGGGTTGAACAAGAACAATCATCGGTGTTATAGTAAATGTAACAATACGTCACAAACACTTCAAATACACTACTTTGCATTGTAATGTCAGCAGCCTGGTGAGCTAATTATTGCGATAATTTTTGTGTAACTTGTATATCTTTTTATGTCACTATATGAAGCTTCAAGATAAAATATTTTACTTGAACTGAACTGTCTCAGAAATTAAGCCTCATTGTCAAGTAACATAATGCAACATGCCATGCTCTTAAAGCAATAATTCCCTCCACTTATGTGAATCTTTTTCCTGTGGGTGTCAACTCCATCCATCCATCCATTATCCTACCCGCTTAATACCCAGTGGTGTCGCGGGGGTCTGGGTGTCAACTAAAAAAACTAAACCTGTTTTTTAAACAGTAAGGTTGAAATAGAAAACGCCTTAGCAAATATTAGCATTAATTAGAATTTGCAATCCCTCTGCGTAGACCTGGAGTGATTCCATTTATGCAACAGTTAAATCTTACATAATTCCAAGTGTTCTCCTCCACAAAAGAGATGGAAGGTTTGCTGGCAGCTGAGGCTGGTGCAATAGCTGACACTAGAGCATTTGCACAAATTGCTGGTTGTAGTGTGGTGAGCTGAGAATGGAGTGAGCAGTTTATCATGCATTCTTACATTTGGTGATTCCTGTTAAAGTGAAACTCATTAGAGAATTGTTCGAAAGGACCACATTAACACAGTTGCACATACTTTATGCACATTAAATAAAAGTAGACTTTTGTACAATATCTCACTAAATATATTTACATGACATACAATTGGCCATCAGTGCAATACATAGGAATGTTGCATATTTACCAAATGTTAGACTCTTTCATTTATGAAGAAAAGATAATTCCAGCGGCAGAAGCTGAGAGAACCGATGCGTTAATGTAGCATGTGCAACTTTCATATCACTATTTTACATAAAAAAAAAGAAAAATCAAACTAATACCTCTTTAAAACTGACTGAAAAAGTAATAATTCAGATGTACATTTGTTCATACATAAAATGGATTGCCTTTGTACAAATAATTTAGAACTTTGGCAGTTTATCAGGAACAAAATGAATTTTTAAAGAAAAATCTACTGGAAAATCATAATGAAGATATGAAATGGCTTGCAGTGTGGCGTAAGCTGCCCTTCCAAAGCTCGTATTCACAGTGGTCGTTCAGAAAGGCTGATAGCTGATGGTCAAACAGAGAAACGACAAAGAAGGAAAAAAAGGAAAGCAACTCCACCCTTTCTGCTTAGCCTGTTAGCACTGGAGGCTGTCATTGTTGTCATGGTTATAAAATTACAAACATCTATGAAGGTTTACATAGCAGTCATCGCCATTTAAAAAAACACGGTCTGTTGTCAGGTGCACTTAAACAGTTAGAAGGCAAGGGGGGACGGAGAGGGCAGACCCTGCTCGGTGGCCACTGTGGAATCATGGGACGGACATGACCGAGAAGAGGACATGCACAACAGTGCTGCGTGGAAAAACGGAAAACCCAGAGAAAAAACAAAAGAAAAACAAAAAAGAAAGAAAGAAAATGAGGTACGAAAACTTAAACAGGGTGCAAAATGAATACATTTGCAACAATCATTAACGCCACACGATCAATAAAATGACTTACACCAGACAAAATAATCTAGCAAATTCCAAACATACTAAGTTCACCATTATTCATATACGTTGATTTTGTTCTTTTTTTTTTTTTTTTTACTGGTTTGGCACTTTATTGGAACGAATCTCTGTTCAAAAAGACTAAATGTTGTACAAAAGGTTTTCCATGTCCTGTTAACATAACTCAGAATATAATACGTAATAGTAAGCATACGGTAAGTAAACACTTGTACATACTGTAGTTTTAAAATCAACATTCCAACAGATGTTTTACACACATGCACAAAAACAAACAAACACAACTCGCTCTCACTCTCTTGCTGCCTTGGCCGTGTTCGGACCTGCTCCTCTTTGGACAATCTCGTTTTCCAGCTTCTCTCCCGACAGAACGACTGCCGCTAGCTCTTCTTCGTTTATCTTCATGTTAGAACAACACAACTCTTTTCACGCCACATGCACACTCTGCATTATGACACTTCCTCAGCTGATCGCGTGTCCATCTTAAGACGCACAAACTCTTTGGCCACCTCGTCGTTGGTCCTTTGAGAGAGTATCCTCATGATGGTGAGGCCGGTTTCGTCCATGGAGATGCTCTTCATTAAGGGGTAGCAGCCAGAACAGCTGCCCTTGTCCGCCAGCTCTCGAAGCTGGATAACGGTCATGCCGATGATGCGGTCCTCGCGGGCAAAGCAGTAGTCCTTCACTGAGACGTGCAGCTCGTAGGCCTCCGGACCATGTTCGTTACTTAGAACACTGAGGAAAAAATGTGACAGAGAGGCAAGAAAACCATAAGTCAAGAGAGTGAACGATGTCTAACTTTTGCTTCATCAAATAAAAATGATGCCATAAATTGTTGTGCTGAGGCGTTACATTTAGGGTTGCATTTGAGCACTTTCAGAATGTTTTCGCGAGTCTGACAATAACAGCATGAAGCAGACTTTTGTTAGCTTGCTTCCTTTGACAGATTCAGTGCAGCGAGCACAGATGCTGCTATGGGAACTGGATTTTATTGACTTTCTTGCTACAATAGAAAAGACTGAGAGATGATATCAATGGAGTTAAGTTGTCTAGGCTACTTTGTAGCTGCACTGCATTGATACCGATGATGACTCTTTTGAAAAAACACAAGCAGTTCATATTAAAGAATCTAAAAGTAATTGATTAAAGAAACATAGCCAACCTAACACTGACTTACTATTGGAATGTTTCATTGTACTTTGGCGACCAGTTGTTATTCTTGGTCTTGGTGCTGAATTTTCTCTTTTTGTCGGTCAGGTGGGGGCCCAGGGCGTTGACCTCAACAAATGGCCGAAACATGGCATTGGTTTGCCAGATGAGGTTATTGACTGCGACCACTGTGGAATCACAAAAAAACAATGTCAAACAGACAGGGCTGCCTTCTAGTTTTCTGGAATACCTGGGCTTGGGTATTGCAGGATGTTACAACATCACTTCTGGAAGCATGAATCAAAATGGCAGCTAAAGCACAGGCACACACACACACACACACACACACACACACACACACACACACACACACACACGCACACACTGACTAGAGTGGCTCTTTGTCCTTCAGCTATTTAAGCTTTCCCAGAATCCTCATGGAGACATTGTGTGTTTTTCTTCCTCCACATATGGACTGTTACACCAGTGGTCATTCAGACTGAGATCAAATCAGAGAACTCCATATTATGGTTGATATTATTGTTCTTGTTCTTTCTTTACCAATAGTTAAAACAGTGGCATAACATGCAGCTTCCTAGCCGTCAGCTGAAATGAGGAAAGAACAGTGGAGACATAGTTATTGTGTATTTTTATGGATGCTGCTGAGGCGTTACTCAAGTCATGGCGGATATTCCATATGCTTTATGTGATACTGGATGCATCCCTGGTTTATTTATCACATGCATGCAACAATGCCTTAACTATTAACTATTATTCCCAATCACTAAAGATGTTAGACGGGAGTACTCTTCATTACTTAGTTCACACAGTGAATTTCAAAACACAAAGAAAGTGCTGATGTGACACATTACCAGTAATTATAATATTACTTTTCTACATAACAATTATTTGTTCATTAGTAAAAAGGTTTTTTGTTCTATCAGTTAACTGTATAATATTATTATACTAGTTATAAAACAACTGATTAAGACTGAAATGGATGATCACCCTGATCAGCTGCGTTCCTAAAAATTTCAAATTCTTTTTATTTATTCTTTTTTTTCCCCTTTTTTTTCCCCACACAGAGTCATTGGAAGTCCTGCAGCAGATTAAAGTCTCACCTTTCACGCTGACTTTGTGCTCTCCAGTGCCAGGGTGAGAGATGAGATTCACTTGTATCGACACCTCCCCCACTGAGCCGTTGGGCGACTGACCTGAGCGCACACCAAAACAGTAACGGCAGACTTTGAATGATGCATTCGTTTAACTGGACAGAAAATGTAGGAGTGGCATGAAGGACACTGAGGAGTGAAACTGAGACAACGGGAATTAAAAAAAAAAAAAAAAAAAAAAAAAAAAAGCCCAACCGAGAAGAGAAGAGAGACACCGGCAAGAGGCCAGAAGTGTGGGTGCAGCTTCCAGGGCATGGTCTAAATAAGCTAAATAAATAAAACAATCAATAAAGCTAAAAAAAATAAGCAGGGTAAAGTAAAAACTGTTTCACCCGAGTGACAGTCCAGTAGCTCAGATACAGACTGAAATGAGGGGAATTGAAAAAGAAAAATGCACAGTGCTCATTCTGCTTTGAATGCTGTTAGAAGAGCAGATGGCGAGAATAGAATCGCAAAGTAAATTATGTCCCGCACAGTTAAATCATCACACTGTTGAACTGGACAAAAGCAAAAACAAAAGGTTGGCCCATGCAAGTGGTCATTAGCGGATACAAGAAGGGGGCAGAAATATCAGTGGCAAAAGAGGAAATACCCCTTTGAACATGGCCTGAACCAAGACTGCAGTTTCAGTCACACGGGGGGAGCTTGTTGCCAAGAAACAATTAGAAGTGATTGCTGACCAGGTGTCTCACTTTGCCTGATGGTGGGGGGGACAGACCAATTCAACTGCTTCCCCCAGCCTGGGACAAACAGATGTTGTGCACTCCAGGAACGACGGTGGCGAGATTGATGAAGGGGCACGTTGATCCAATAGCTAATCAATACGTGCCAAACATGCAGTGCCCATTACAACTGCTAATGAAGAAACAAGCTGGCTGATTTATTGTAACAATGCTGCAAGATGCAGCAAAACAACTGCCGCTGCACAATTAGGCCCTGGACTGGTGGGAATTTAACTGAGCAAAACCCGCAACGCATTACCCTCAGCAATCGGCCGAAATAATGCATCAAATGATGCTGCATGTATGCAGCATTACGCCCTCATTAAATAATAAACACGCATATAAAGACCCAAGCCCTAGGAGGGGCATTTAGAGGGACGTAGGATAGCGGAAGGCGTGATGGAAATGCAAAAGTCGATGAGGAGGGTTACAAGATGAAAAGACCAAAAAAGCCACATACAGAACTGCTCACTTTTGTCAAAATAGCAGAATAAACAAGAAAAACAGTCCTTAAAACTGTAGCAATATGTGTGCCTCTTGGAACAACATTGCTCGTAGCCAGAATGCGTGGACACCATACAGGCACATGTCGTGGTCTAAATATGTCGCTGGCAAAGCACAGGGGCCGGTGATTAATGGTCCACTGTGCCACGCAGAGCATGAGCACATCCTCACGCTTTTTTCTGAACTAATGCACATCAAGCACATCACTGAGTCCACTTACAGACACCACAATATATCGCCACTGATCGAGGGCAAAACACAGCATCGCTCTCTGTGTCAGGACGAGAGAAGAGAGTAATGCTGTTTGAGGAGCAAGGGGGGGAGAAAAACCCTTAAAATAGCACACAATGAAATGAAGTAAATTTTTACCCATCTGCCAGTCAGATGGGCCATTTCTGACTTCTCTTTTCTGCAAGACTGAGCACACAGAGTAAACCAGCAGCTCAGAGTTTCATCAACACTGCAGAGAATTCCCTCTCAAATGTCTCTGGAAACCTGAAGGTGTTAGCGTCTTGTTACGTACACAGGGGAGGCGGAGACAGACGACAGCAGCGACATGAAAGTGGGCCAGTGATGACGATGACAAAAAAAAAAAAAAGCAAAATAGGGATTCAATCCGCAAAAGAATCTCATGAATTCATCATCACACTGATTTTTTTTTGCACTTTTACTGAGAGACAGGCAGCATTCCTCAGAGGTTGAATGAGGCTGGTTCGAAAGCAAAACATGACTAGCTCTAATACAAATGACATCAGAAGCTGCCACATTAGCGTCTTGATTCTAAAACACTGAGAAGTGCAGAGAGTCAACCAGTGGCACTCCAGGATGTAGTCACTGATTCACCAGAAGTTATTGTGTTTATTTAGCTGCGTTTACAATCACGTGCCCAATAAGGGCACTATCGTGACGACTGTGTGCTTGGTTTTGCAGATTTCACCTGTATGTTTGATAAGGTTATTTAATTAAGCTAGGAGTTTCAAAGTGCTGCTTACCTTGAGAGGTTTGGGTGCATATATATTTCTTGACCAAGGCATCTGTAGGTTGAGTGTAAAGGCTGAGAGCGTATTTGAGAGATTTCATGTCAGGGCTCTTCTCCAGGAAGGTTTTCTTCAGCCCATTTCCTCCAGCATGGAAATATTGCTGCAGGGATAAAAAAAAGCAGCACGACTTTGTAAAATCTACACAAGCAGAAAGCGTGCGATACCCTAAACAACCCCACGGCAGCTTTTATGTTGTACCTTCTGCACGACAGAAGGTGAGTGGGTTGAAAGTATATTAAGCCAGTATGCAGGCAGAGATGAGGCTACACAAAGATGCAGCTTTAAGAGCCACTCTTCTTCGTTAATTACCCTGCATTTAACCTTTAAGGCCATGACTGGTTGGTTAATGCATATCTGCATCGGCAGGCTGGATCACTTTGGACAGACAAGGTTTACTTTCTTATTATTTGCATTCACTACTCCCACGTGCGAGAGGCTGGAGCGCAGCCACAGACAGATCTCCCTAAAGAAGGAGGCGGACCAGAGGAGATATGAACAGACAAAAATTAAACCTTCTATAGCCTAGAACCCTTTGTGCTAGTTATTTGCAATCCAGTTTGAAACATAGTAATTACAGGAGGTGCATGATGGGAGCTTAAAAATAAAAGGAAAAAAAAATAGAAGAAGTTGTAAATGAGTTCACTAGAAGTTGTTTCATCTGCTTTACATACTCGATATGTGTCATGCCTACAAAATATAAATGTGAAATAGAACAGATAGGATATCAAATAATACATACAAAACCTCTGGGTGACCTCACACTGACTACATTTTAATATTGTAGGTAAGTCAGCTGGGTTTTTTTATTCATAGATACCAAAAATGAATGATAAATGAATTAATAATAAATTATAGATTTATAAAAGTGAAAATGGGCAAATTTTGTACACCAGTAACTAAAACAGCCGGCGAATGTTGGCATATACCTCTATAGTCTGGTGTCACAAATGACTGGTTAGCTGTGCCGGTGTCAAACTGTGACAGGATTCAAATAGCGCTTACAGCCACCACCCTGTTTCCACTGCAAGTTCATCATGACAGGAAACAACAATGTGAAACCTTTGTCCTCTCCGAGGGACTTGAGTGCTCTAGTTTGTACATGTTGTGGTAAATGAGGGATGGTTGCTAAACCCAAACACAATGGCGACTTTAAAAT
>CAAE01015028.1:2774-16496 GCA_000180735.1 Tetraodon nigroviridis | reverse complement strand
ACAAAAAAAAAAAAAAAAAAAATCATATTTTATTCAAATGAAAACGTTATTTGTCATTGTTTAATTTAAACATTTATATAATACCCATTTTTGGGCTGCATAGTTCTTTGGTTTTCAGCAGAGCCAGCATTTTTGTGGCTGATTTGGAAGCAGCAAAAAAGAGCTACAGCAAAGATATCGAGCATGTTGTCAATTAACCGCACTGTGAGCTATATTATTTGTCAACTAGAGTACATACCTAGAAAACAACAAAAAATGGACTGATCAAACTCAGCAACTCTAAATTTAATTAAAAAAAAAAAAGAAAAATGTCTAGTTAGTGTTTCTGCCAAATATGTGAACAAAATTTTTGATAGATGATGTATAGATTTTTTTTGTTGTTGTTGCTAAACTAGAGATTTTACACAGGAAGAAGGATCTATTTTTAAAGCAGCATTTTACTTAAGGTAGGTAGGAGTTTTTTTCCAGAGCAATGTTTATTTGCATTGTTCAATTCTTTTCTTCTTTTCTACTTTCATGTGATCGGCCACCTTTCCTGAAGTCCTGAGCATGACTATTGGAGTAACAAAATTGAACTGAATACAGCTTCAGCTGCCTTCGGGACATGAGAACCAATTGGTGTAGCACTGTTCTCCAAACAGAGCCTTGGCAGTACTCTACTCACCTCACAGCAGACATGAGCATTGATATCTCATATTAGTTTACAACAAGCTGTAAATTAAGAATGCATCATTTTACTCTTTTATTTAGAGGCTTAAGGCATCTTTCCCCACTCGGGTAGACTATTATCCTCTGTTCCCGCGGCTATAGATATATACTGCTTTGTTTTTCCAAACCTGTCATTTCGGTAGTCAATGATCCAGGAAGTGGAACAACAATAGTTATGGCTTTACACATATTTCCTTTTTTTTTTTTCATTGGTAATGTTTTATTTTTTGATTAAACTTAACTCACCTTGATGGTGGGAAGTACAAGGTCCATGGCTGCACACTGGCGTGGAGTCAAGCTTCTGGCTTCCTCTCGAATAACATGCTCCTGAAAGAATATGAAAGAGAGTCATGCACGTTTACACTAAGTCATGCATGTTTACACTGCTGAATCCTTTTCTCTCCTTGGTCTTGGTTACAGTGCAGTAATATATTTTTAGCATTAGAATATATACATTTATTATAATTGTGTTAAAAGCCTGTATTTCTTGCATGTAGGAGAGGAAACAGATGTCTCTCTCGCTCTTTCTCTGTTTCTCTCCCTCCCAGTCTTTTTTTTCTGTCTCTTATCACTAAGGTTATCGTGTATGTTTTAGTTTAACTTTTTGAAAGGGTAATAAAGAAAGAAAATCACTTTTTTATAACAGAGCTGCAAAGGCAAAACACCGCAGGAAAGAATGAAATTAATGAGGGTCAAAGGTTGCTCATGTCAACCTGATTAATGACCCGCACGGACTTGCTGTTACACAGGTCAAAGGTCAGGACATCACAGTTCTAATATGAGGTGTATAAAAATGGTTTAGTAATGCATTTATAGGAGTTCAAATACTGCTGAGCATGATGCAGATGTTCAATGCTTTGCAACGGCGAGCTTATAAAACAAATCTATCTCTGCATCCGTGTACACGATGCAGACGTTCTCACCGTGCTGTTTCTTTCCGAGCTACTGTCACAACACCGTTGTTAGTGAAACCTTAGTGCAACCACTGATCCATTCAAGTGCTTCACTACACAGAGCTCCAGGGATCAAACATCCTCTGGCTGCATCAACAGTTAGATACTAGCCTGGATAGGGTTGCACTGCTACACTCTGCATCGCAGTGGCGTAAAAAGGCCTCCCATTAATCTGCTTTGTAATGGAATAAAGTACAGTATCTCCTCTAAAGTATATTAACAAAAATGAAAGTCAAGGGAATTATTTGGTTTGCTGTGTGTCCTGCAGCATGCTTTTTTTAATTTTCAATGCACGTCTGTTATGTTTTCTAATCGAGCCATGTAGAAAAATGACCAGTTTCGTGATACCGTAATCTCGATTTTGCACAGTGAGACATGACAGCATGTGTTTTTTTTTTTTTTGGAGTCTTAGGCAGTATTTCAGAGTAGAGTGTAACCGGGCTTTCGGGTCCATTTCAAACCTACCTTGAGCTTGGACAGCTGTCCCAAGTCTTTAGCAGCATTGAAGATCATCTGTGCTCCTTGCTGTTGGAGAGGCAAACAATTCATCAATTACTTGTAGAGAGACAAATAACAGGTCTTAAACATGAGCAGGACAAGTGGTGTGTGTGTGTGAGTGTGAGCCGAACAGATAGAAAAAGAAAAACGGCAAAGGCCAAACTTAAACAAAAAAATAGAAAAAAAAAACAACCATATATATATATATATATATATATATATATATGTATATATACAACGACTATATACAACTCACACTCTGATCATTTAGTGGGGGCAGAACTATTGTCCTCTCTATGGTATTCAACACGATTTTCCACAGCTCTTTTAGAACCCGCTTCAGCACCGTCTTCTCACAGATCTTGGCGAACAGCATCAAACTGCAAAAGAGAGCATTTGTCAGTCCAATAGCTGAAAACACTCACACTGAGCCAGTGTCAGAAAAGGCTGCGAGCAATGACATCTTCAAAACATCAGAGAGAGAGAACACCTGTGAATCACGGAAGAGAAGCAGCCATGTAACGTTAACCTCACTATTGTGTGGAATCTCTGAAGGAAGAGATGGCGGGAAGGATTTTTTTTTTTTTTTATATATATATATCATTAAGAGGATTCCCTTTAATACCCCATTGGCCTGAATTTTGCTTTGAAGTGAGGAAGAAAACACAGTATCTTGTACCACAGAAGAAAAACATATTCTCCTGAATTCTTCAATATACGGCATGTAAGCCCAACAGAAAATGGCATTAACTTCAACCAGAGAAGTAAACAAACAAAATAATTTAAACTTTGAAATACGTTTCATTCTTATCCTTAAACCCGCACTCGGACAGATGAAACAACCAACAGCTAAATGCTGCTTCTTAAGATGTTTTCATTTGCTTTCTCAGACAAGAAAAGCTGCAAGCTTCGAGAACAAATGCTGATTTTGCATTCAGTTGACTCACTTTTTATCCAGAAGATCCATCAGAGGACGGAGAACAGTCTCTGCATCCATAGCAGCGTTGCTCCCTTTGGCTGACCCTTTCATCTGGACCAGCTCCTGGTTCATCTGCTTCACACAATCCTCGATGACGGGCTTGAAGCTGAGCAAGAGTAAAGAGGCAATGTGCCATTGGAGTTGTAATTTGCCTTGAAGGATGATTTATTTTTGACGGGAGGCTCCTGAGGAGTCTACTATAACACTAAAAAGATGTCAGGGGCATAAATATCATTTCCTCCTGGAAATGTTCAGCAATAGCCTGGGCTCAGGGGGGGTGAACAAAAGTGCTCCAGTCATCTACCACGATGCCTCAACCTCACAAAAACAGCCTTACAAGGTTGACAATAATGCTCACCTGGAGCCAAAGACTCCGCTGAGTTCATCTAGCACAGTGTTGAGTTTATTCTGCAGCTCCTTCAGCAGATCACTGGCCTCCGCATCCAGCTGTCACAGGTAGAAAAAGTAGTTACCACATTATTATTACACTCCACAAACCGACTGACTAGACCTCTGAAACTCTGTTTTCTGGGTTGGGGGTGTGAGTCGTGCAGCAGGCACAGAGGAGCGACCTGCCTCGCTGGTGGCCTTCGACTCATTCTGCCCGCCATCTGTGTGGAGCTCTACCCTGAATACAAATGCAGCGCCTCACCTCAGAGCACTGCCATGATGACTGCTCACCGAGTCATCAGATACGGTGTCAGCAAAGAGAACGCTGGCTTGCACACTCTCAAAAGACTTTTTTTTTTTTTTTTTGCCCCCTAATACTACACAGATTTATGTAGAAACAATGTGCTGTCGGACAGCTTTGGTATTCTAACATCTAATAGGATTAAAACTTCCTGCCAGAAAAGTTTGAAGAGTTTGTTATTCTAAAATCCTCTGGTGAATGCAGGAATAAATCTTGCTTAGTACAGTTTCTTTGTTAAACATGACATAGGGGATGTCCACGATTCATTCTAAATGTCAGAGATCAGTCTATGAGAAAACTGTTCTAAATCTGACTGTCATTTAACCACTGTCAGCTAATGAGTGATTATTTGATATTGTTTCTCATCATCTGCATGCTCATGCAGAATGTGCTCAGTAGTTTCGATTTGGAGCTTTGTGCAGGCGTTGCTGTTCTGTGGTGCCAGGCACGGTCCCTGAAAATGCACAGAAGTCGACAAATGCACATTTGCATGTGCAGGCGCACGTAGGTATGTGTCATTACATCTAAGCACGCCCGTGTCACTGTTTAGTCATGATGATTCATATTTGCAATGTAGAAATGTCTCGATATTGATGGGGTTGTTTTGATGGAGGTGAAGAGAAAAACATTGCTTATTCCCAGAGATGGACATGTGAGGACAGCCGCTGCATCACATGCAGAGCGGATCGCTACGTTTACACCAAAACAAGCCTCGCCATGGAGCCGCTCATCTCACGCATTCTACTGGCGGATGGCTCGGCTGGAAAGCAGATGTATAAAAGTTGTTATTTCTCCTTGCAAGCAGATTTACAGGGCACAGGTGAGGATGTATGTTCAAATGGTAACTAGTTGTCATCCTGATAAAAAGAAATGTAGCGTGTTTGCAGCGTGTTTGACTGCCCTGTCGCAAAGAAAATTGCACATAGAGGTCAGGTGTGTTATTTCATTCTTTAAATTAGAGCTAGCATCTTTCTGACTTATAGCAGGCAAGTCCTGCAGACTGTAATCTTTCATCAGTTCCCCACAGCCAGAGGAAAATTCAAGCCCTCTAATCTGCAGCCTGACAGCATCTCAAACTGAGATTTGCTTTTCATTGTTTTTCTCTTTTCCTTCTTTTAGTCTGGAGGAGGTTTTCTTTGTTGTTTTTGTTGTTCGGTGAATGTAGACATTTGTCACCATGTGAATGGAGGACATTTTTTTTCAGATCTTTGTGGTTTGTGTTTCACCAGTCAAATCCAAACAAAGATCTGCAACAGTAATTCATCATAGTTATTTTTATTAGTAATTCTGCTGCTAATCTGTTTTGTGGCGGATGTACAGGTTAAACACAGTTACTTTGGTGAGGTTGGGAATGCAATGTTATATTATGACAATTTAATGAATTATTTTTAGGCTCCACTGTCTGAAAGTCATGTTTAAGAATTTCTTTTAAGGAAATTATGCAGCATTCTGGCCCCTTCACTCGAATAAATGTTCACCATTTACAGACTGGCGATCTATCATGCTCTCAGGTTTTACAGTACCAGCAAAATAAAACCCGATCTCTTAAGTGAGAAAAGCATCTGATTATCAAAGTTTAGGAGTCAAAATGCTGATGATTTCATAGATGTCGGCAGTTTGAACAATTATTGTTCATCTCTGTGACTGGCACAAATACTATAGCAGCTCCAGGGAATTACTCTGTCTAGTGATATAGAACAAATTACATGGTAAATAGGATCCATAGAAAAAGCTAATGAGAAAATTTCACCTGAAACACACCTGAGCTTTAAAACTTATAATAAAGAAAATTTACCAAGAAGATAAAGCCAATTTATAAATAGCATTGAAACTCCACAGTCCTACTTTTATGACGTTAAAGCTTTGGGATGGACAAGAAAAGCTCTCAGAGTCATCAAGAACTCAATCTGACAGATAGAAAGAGCTGGGGAGATTTGTAAGTCTTATTAAACTTAGCCCGAAAACCCTGTGCGGAGCATTTTAGAGCTGCAGCCTGGGGAAACGATAGAGATCAAAACTAAAGGCGGAGCCCTGGCGATGCCGATGCTTCTGCTGGGAAATGGGCGAGATCTTCGAAAAATAGCAAAGCAATAGATAAATACTGTTGTATTACAAGTGGACAGAGAGATGGCTAAAAATAAAAATGAGACTCAGTGGGTTGAGCCACCATCCCCGGAGTGTCAGCAATGGTGAGCAGCGGCCCGCCCAGAGGCATGATGGGTAATTCAGATTCCGTATGCTCTGTGGCACATGCTGCTGGAGGGGTTTTTGGAAGGGGGAAAGGGTATAGGGTGATAAGCATGGGAGCGTGAGGGGTAGCGGGGAGCACGTGTAGGGGGTGGGAGGAGGGGGGGGCGTGCTTTGACATATCATTCAGTAAATGGCGGGAAGGGCTGTTGACAAGTCCTAGCGCACACACCTTACAGAAGGACACAACCCCCTCCTCCTGGAGACAGAGAGAGAGAGAGCACAGGAAGGAAACAAAGGTGGAAAAGAAAGAACGGCAGGAGACAAAATGCAAGGCAAGACAGGCGTTAGATACTGCAGAGACGCATGCATCCGTCGTCTCCGCTTCCACCAATGGAGTCGTCAACGGGGGGAGAACATCAATAGTCTTTTCTATTCAACACACAAACCTGATATTCACACAAAGACAAACATGTCATACACAAGCAGATTAGAAGTTCAGAGGATGACGACATGGATGACGTTAGTGAGAGGAGGTGAAGGTCAAAAGGTGACAGAACTACATGTCAGATACTTCCATTAGGTGGCTAAGTGGTGGTAGGGGGTGGGGGAAGGGGGAGGATTTACAGTAGGCTGCTCTTTCGGTCAGTTCACTTTCACTGGTGTCATCTGAACTAATCATTTACATAATCATGAAGCAGCATGTATTTTACAGCTAAGTGCTGTGATCTGAAGAACAGGGCCTAAATCTATCATAGAAACCTCAGTACAAGCTATGTTAACACCGCTGGAGTACTCTTTGAAGGACACGCAATCCTCTGAAGCCCAGAGCACGCTTCTTCTTTGCCAACTTCGAAATATGACCCTTCAGCAGAGGGACCTAAAAGAATCCTCTAAAGAGAGAAGCATTTTCTATCGACACCAATACATCCATACTGTACAGTGGGTGAATTGGTAACATGTAATCTGCTATTAGTTGCCTTGACTGAGTGCTGCTCGGCTGTTGACATCCCTTTCTAGTTGAATCTATTTGATGGTGCTTGTTTTCTGGTAAAGTATAGGAGTGGCAGGTATACAGATACAAAATTTCACCCTGAGCTGTATCAGAACCCATCATTTAGCCAAGAATTCTTTATATATTAAATAGATGCAAACATGAAATGAGATTTAAATCTAATGTAATTGATTTCGGCTCCATTTGCATCAACCTTTTCAATCCAGCCGGCTATAGCTATTCTATTAGCAGTGACGCTAACTAACCACAGCAACACTTGCAGCAAAGAGTAAAGGACAGACCTGTTTTCCCCCCATCGACTCAAACATTTTCTCCAGCTGGACACGGAGCTGCTGGATGTTGTTGAGGATAATGCATGGCTGTAAAAAAAACAAAAAACAAAAAGGATTAC
Organism: Tetraodon nigroviridis; assembly: GCA_000180735.1. NCBI lineage: Eukaryota > Metazoa > Chordata > Actinopteri > Tetraodontiformes > Tetraodontidae > Tetraodon > Tetraodon nigroviridis. Next base: position 9,074 of record CAAE01015028.1, on the reverse strand, counting down.
TATAACAATGCAAACCTGAGAAGAGCACTTTTCACGCTGCATGTTAAAGATTTACAGCCACTGACATCGCTTCATGACAGATCCTGCAAAAAGAATATTGTATTTCGTTGAAGTCATTGAAAAAACATCTAACAGATAAACAGCAAAAACAATCAGTTCGGCTTCCCTGACACATCATCCATACCTGGATGCACATCTTTGTCAAACCATCGACGGTCAGTCAGGAAGATGAGAGGGACAGTTCCCATCGAACATGCCAGATGTTATTGATTCGGAACAGTGCAACCATTTTACAGATGACAGACATTTATCATACCGTCTTTTATGGACAATGCAAGTACGGTAATTCCTCAGAGGTCAGAGTCGCCCTTTATTTATAGCATGTGTTTTAGAACATACAAGGCACTGAAATACTATATTCAGACAAACACTTCCTGATCAGAGAAGCTAAAGTCCATAAATTTATGAAGTGGTCAGTCTCTGCAGTAGATTTGCATGAAATATATGTGCATCCTGTTTCTGGAAAGAAAATAAAGAAAACCTAGAGAAGATGATGTACTATTTATGAGTTGAAAGTATTTCATAAGTCAGCCATTTAAGGGCTATTAAAGAATTAATCAAAGATATGTTTGGTATATAAAAATATAGCTTTTTTGTGTCCTGTATCTAGGAAAATCTTCCCTTTTAAAATGTAAAACAGAGGACATACAAGAATCCTCCCTGAGGACATTTCAGATTCTCTACAGGAAACATTTAACTCATCCGCCTTGTGACCTTTAAAGCAGGTGTAGTTCAGATTACCCTGCTTACGCACAGAAAAAACACCACCTGCTACCTCATCCAGTACTCAGGCTGGTGTCAAAGCTCCAACTGGGAAACAAAAGTGGACAGAGGTGGAGTGCAATAACTCCAGTGAAATCGCTTTTAATGGAAGGGACCTTAAACCGCTAAAGATCATTCACAAAATGATTTGATGTGTGCACCTGTGGCCTGTAGGAGTAACACATATGCCAGGGGAAATATCCTCTGTGTGTTTTTTTATATCAAATTCTATATGGCTCCACCAAAAGAGGTCATTTTACCCCCCCTCAGCTGTTACTGCAGTCTTTGACTGGATGGACTTCTGAGAACCAGTTTAAGATCAGAGAGGTTTAAGGTGGCATATGGTTGTTTGATCTGTCCCAGCAAGCATGATTATGTCCTAAAATAATTAAAGAGATTTCAGTCAGGAGGTTTTTTGGAAGGGTCCTGTATTATTGCTAATGATACACACATGATCTCCTGCCCAGGAAGGCTGTTATCCCAGTGCCAGTTCTGGGACAGTCAAACCAATGATGGCCTCATTTCATGAAACGCAGATTTTTTCAATGGTCATCTGTAATGAGTCTGTCAGCAGTGCAAAGAAATATCTTCTTTCTTTTTGTTCTCTCCGTCTCTGTCTCTCTCCCTCTCCCTCTCTCTCTCTCTCTCTCTCGTTCCCGGTTCGGCTTGACAGAGCTGCGAGCATCACAGCATCACATAAATTGTTTGTCACAATAAACAATAAAGGAAGAAACCAGAAAATGTGAAGGGCGCCATCATGAAAGGCTGAGATGAATAAATGCAATACAGCTAATTGAGATGCTTTTAGTGCAATGAAAAATACTGGATTAAAAATACTGGATTGTCAATGTTCTGGGTTTTTTTATTTTTTGTTTTGTTTTGTTTTCCTTTTTCTTTTTGTTAGCCAAATCATTTTTGGAGACACCATCAGGGTAACATTGCTTTCTGACCGAGCACTTTTCCAGATGTGATGTTCAGACTTACCACATTCTCCTTGCTCAGATACAAAGGAAAGTCCTTGGCTATGATCGCAGCATACTGCAGAAGAACTTTGTTGATGGTCTGAAGGAGGAGGGAAAAAAAGAGATCGTCTTTAACTTTAAACCGGCATCTTTTCAACAAGTTTTCCCGATGCGCTGAAGCGAAACCCCACCTTTGCAAACCGGCACATGAAGTGAGCCAGGGCCTGTGGATTTGGACACTCCAGCTTCTTGATGATCTCGAAACTCTGGTTCAGTTGAGTAAACACGTCCACCACCGAACAGGAAAAGAGAGCGTGCTCTGAAGTCTGTTGAAACTGTTGCCAGGAAAAGAAAGAAAAGGAAGGAAAGGTGGAACAGAGGGAACAGAAAAACATCAGTGCTGTCCCCTCAAGCAAACCATCGTGTTCTCCCCTCTATCAAGACCCCCATCTTAAATGATGGGGTCCTGTTTCTTACAGACAGCTTTATTTGCACATAGATGGTAACACAGAGGCAAAAAAACAGATGTTGAAATAGTTTTAGAAAGCTTTGGCCTTTCTTTTGACTGTGTCAGTTTTGCCGGTTTGAGTGTCGATGGCAGCCTCGAATTTGTCTTCTGCACACTCACAGACAGCCTTAGTCGATTGTTTGCGTGAATAAGAAAGCAGTCATAAAAGCAACGTTCGATTGAAAAGACGCGGCAATAATTCAGTGCTCCGGCAGGACACACTCACTCCATCCTTCTTGTCCCGTTCCAGCGCCCCATTAAGGAAATCCATGGCAACATCTTCATTCTCATCGAGCCACTGAATGACAAATGGCTCGAACCATCTGAAAGAGAGGAAAATATTTAAAGAGTCAAACTTGTGGATGCACATGGCAGCATGAAAGTTGTAAAAGAACACCTCTCCTCCCAATTATTATTTTTTTATCATTTTGGGGTAAAAGAGTATTTCCTGAAAAGTTTCAGGTAATCAGTTTGGCCGCAGCTGTGATCCGTGCAGGCACAGATAGCAGTTTTGCGATAAATTAACCTGCCAAACCTAAATGGAGGACAATAAAGGGCAGAAATAGCGGGGAAGCTGCAAGTCATTTTTAGCTTTTTTTTATTATGCAACAAATGAGCCTCCTTCATAGGGTACTTCATTAAAGGACTGAGATAAATCCAAAGATAATCCAAAGATTGTAAATAGTTATTTCGTTATTGGTAAAAGTAGAAAAAGACACTTACAGAGAATATTCAGGTGAAACCTCCTTAAAGGCTGGCAGGTCACGGACATACTCATTATGGAACCATTTGACTTTGAAGTGAAGATTCATGTACTCGGTGCTTTTGCATAGTCGGTGCTTTTCATGCTCTGCAATGCAGATCAAGACACAGAAGGCTTACATTAGCATATGTATTATAGCCACTATTTAGTTGTTTTGGGGTTTTTTTACATCCAAAGAAGGACAATTAAAATTGTGACTTTCTTGTACTTAGAGGTACACTCTGAGTTTGTCTCGTGTTTGTGGTATTGAAATAGACTATGAGTTAGAGAAGAAAAGAAATAACAAAAACACAGTCAGCATAGACACAAATTCCCACTAAAACACTGGATAGAATATGAAATATCTTAGCAGGCACATAAAAGAGTGTCAGCGTTAGTGGTTGCATCTAAGATCAAACTGACTTAATTATCAACAGCCTTAAGCTACAAAGAATTAAAAAAAATAATAATACTAAGCCTGTAAATGAGCTTAGATCCCATCATAAAACAGGAGTCCTTGAATGACTGCAAACAAACTGATGCTACGACGTTATTAGATTTACTTTCGAGCCAGAATGGCTGCTGAGTCATTTTTGTCCAGCACACTGTAAACACTTCAAAACAATTAAACATTTGAGTCTGGGTCCCTGGAGGATAGACAGATGGGGACAGGCAACATAAAGATGAACTGGTGAAAGGAGGGATGATGGGATTCATGACAGGAAAACACAGAGAAGAAAACATGATTAAATATCATATACGCCTTTAACAGTGATTAAAATGAGCCTCCTAACAAAGCACTGATTTTGAACTCCAGTTCTATTGGTATTTTTCTGATGCACATGCATTTCATGTGCACGAGGCTGCAGAGGCTGAATAAGCAATATATTGATTTATTTATCTTGCATCCAAACACAGAATTGTAATTTACTGTATTTGCTTTACTAGCATCAATAAAACTTAGATCACTAAATTCAATCCACTCAAATGAGCTAAAATGTATTTCACTCGGAACCAAAGTGTCCAGCATGGACTGTGTGTGGCCAAAAGTGACAGTACCGGTGCTTTGTTCAAATGTTTGAACAGCTCTGAGTCTGTGCAAATATGTCAGCAGCCCGCTCGGCTGACTTCCGCACTGTTGAGCACATGGACCATTTCACCAACATTAAACAGACTTCACTGAGATGTCTCGGAATTTTTTGTCTCTTATTTAAGCCTAAAGGATATCCCCCACCCCCCACAAACAGTCAATGATATTTAAATTATAATAAAAACCCCCACTCACTCACTCTGAAGCACTCTGTTTTCCCGCTGCCCACATTACTTTGTATTTTCTCTCCTTTTTAGCTGCTCCCCAATGTTCTACCTTCAGGAACACATTTTTGTACAGCATGCAAGTGTGTCCTGTCCTATTTTAGTTGCACTGGGGCGTTTTTGGCCTACTCTGGCTAAAAACATGCCAGTGCTGCTTAAAGCTGAGAGAAAAAGGAAATAAAATATATTCAGTGGGATGTTGTGGTCTTTATAAATGGAAAAGCGAGGATGCTTGACGGCATATTTATTCATGGTGCACTGCAGATAAACGATACATTTACGTCACATCAAAGCAACGATTAAATCCATGCAGTGAACTGGGGCTGTCCTGTGCTAATCCTGATGAGCGCACTTGGCGGCTCTGCTCGCAGCAAAAATATTTGCGTTACTCATAATAATCATATTTACTTTTAGGTACTCTATTCAAACACACAAGACAAGCTTATACACTGGCAAGAAAGAAGAAACTTCTTTTTGTTAATCTAGTTGTCGCATACAGCATGAGAGAAAATAATAATATACAGTGTTTGGGTGAGTTCAATAAAAATATATTAATAAACAAAGTGAACATACAAATGGACACAAAAAATAGAAATAATAATTATTGTTTGACTGATAATATCGTGATCTGATAGTGTGATATTATTTTAAATCGGCAGAGGTGGGACTTCTGCAGCCATGTAACGCCTGTGGCAGTTTGCTTGCACGAACAGAACAGGCATTACACGGTTGACTGTGTCGCAACATCGTCTAGATAATCCAGTGATAAAATCAATAAATGTTCTCTTTTTTTTCCTTCTTTTTTTCTTGTTATTCATTATAGTAACAATTTTAGAGTGGCGCTGTAATTATGCGCAACCACAAGCCTTTTATCACAGAATTGGCCACAGCCTAACGTATCTGTTCTTCCCTCAGATTAGTCAGTGGCTTTAGATCTGTGGTTGTGTTTAGTAGCAAAGAAACAAGCCTGGGTCCTTAAACGAACCCCAATGTCCCTACTACAGCACGAGGAGTATTGACAACAAAAAATAAAGGAGTGAATATAAAGGAAGAGCAAATCTACTCCAACCGTTTCACTCTCGAGCTCCTGTATTTGCTGTAAAAGATAAAAATCTTTAAAGGCTCATAAAAGTCACACAATTCTCTATGAGAATGACTGTACAAAATGACAGAACTAATTTCTTTGCACATTCTAAACGACAGCATGGATTATATAATTTTCCGTTCACTGGTTCCAGTAAGATTGCTCTGGCAGAGGAAGGAGTTCAAGACAAAGGAACCTGCTGAATTAATTAATTCTGGGTTGTTGTTTTTTTAAATACTTAAAACAAAATGAATGCATTTTTCATCTTCCTGAAGATTAATATGGAAATTATAATTAAATTTCCTTGACAGGTTTTTGTTTTTTTTTTCTTCTTTTTTTCACAATCTGTCATTCTGGAAGTTCATTAATGTTTATTTATGCTGCACATGCAAATTCTCCACATGGTGTCATGCGTGCTGTCACGGAGGTGCATCGTAAAACCCGTGCTGTTATTGTGACAGGGAATGAAGACAGCCCAACCTCCATGAATCACCAGTTTTCTGTGGCATTTGTGTATCCTGCAGACTTTTGATGTGAATGTTTGAAGCGTGAGAAACTAGCGGAATGACAATCCATCTCACATCCAGGCCATTTAAATAGGCCCTCAATGTGCATGAACACACAGCTCTGTGTGTGTGTGAACGTCTTTGTTCTGGTGGTAAACTTTCCTTGGGGAACAGGGGGCTGATGATCCCTGGTGAGGATGTCATCTTGTCTAGCGGAGCCCACAGGGACAGACAAACTCACAGGAGACATGTTCAGCCTCTGCCTCATTGATTTAAATGACTGGAATATGATGATGAAGTGCAGAGGTTCACCACAGCATTTCCGTCCTCTAATTTCTCTGTTAAGTTTATCTGTGGGATCG
>CAAE01015027.1:533427-578177 GCA_000180735.1 Tetraodon nigroviridis | reverse complement strand
GGTATTGTCATGCACGAGGGCAGACATGTTTACTGTGTGCTCAGTGTTTTACGAGCTGTCCCCCTCTTTCCCTGCACCCCCTCGTCCTCCTCTTCAGTGATGTAATGGAGGAGGCCGATGAGAGCCTGAGAAATGAGATGATGTACTGCTGCTGACAAACTCACTCACTAATGTTGTCCTTCTCCCTTTTCCTGCACTCCTCCACACTCTCATTTTACTTCTGCCAAAGTCCAGTGAGATACGCTTTTGCGCCATTCGCCTGTTTCCAGGCTCCCTGCTGCCTCCCAGACATCTGTGTTGTCGTCTCTGTTCTGTTTGAACAGATGTCTTTGCCCTCCGTCCTCAGCAGTGATCGATTATTTCACATATTTTCAAGGAAGCGAACAGACTCCGACTTGCACACAGCTGAGAGAAAACTGGACTCTGACTGATGCAGACCGACCAGGCGTCAAGAACCGAGACAAAGGTGGAATCGAGGGTTTTTAATTGATATTCTGTGTTGTGCGAGGTCTTCTGCGGTTGGTGTTCATTGCCTGCATCTGTGCTGTGCAGCACAGAAATATAAGAACATAACCTTTTCTCTCAATCTGGAGTCTTTCAGCTTCAGCGATCAGCCTTTCGGACAGCAGCGATCTTTGCAATTCCCTGAATGTTCACTCATTCTGCAAGCTTTGCTCTTCTCCGTGGCATCGCCTTTAATCAGCCCCACTTTTGGTTCAGCCTCTACTCACCTGCTCTGTGCCCGCTGATGTATCTGCTAGCTTGTTAGCTGTTCCATGCGGAGGCGGATAGATGGTGTGCTTGTTAGCTGCTGTTTAGACTGTAGTGTAGACGAGAATTGGACATTTCCCCCGTAGATAATTTTTTTTTATTGCTTCGGGCAAAGTATTTATTACAAAACATATTTTTTCAGCTATATTTAGTCATAATAGATTAAAAAACCAAGCATTCATCCTGTTCTTGTAGGCGTTTTTGTTTGCTCCTTCTCTATGAATTCCACTAATAACTGCACTCTTTCATTCATGTCATGGCACAATTCACCCAAAAATATTTTTGTGTTCATTTCACATCATGGCTCATTCTTCTTTCCTCACCATAACTCGATATTCTTGCTCTTGGTTTTTTTTTTTTTTGTGGGTGAGGGGTAAAAGGAGCTTTGGGACGAGTAAGCAGCGGAGAGTTGGGGCTCGAGTTTCAGGTTCCACTTGCCAGCGCGAGCGCCTCTGTTGACCCGCGTCCAGAACTCGCACCGCTGTGACCTGCTAATTACTGGAGCAGGAAGGCGGAAGGGCTGAAGGAACACATACGGCCCATCTGGGGTTTTTCTTGGTGTGTGAATATGAGAATAAAGGAAACGCTGATGCTTTACGTCATCCCTTTGCCCTCCCTTCCCTTTTCCACGTCGGTGGGGCGGCTCTCCCCCCGCTGGCAGCAGGCCCCCCGACTTCAAAATGACAGCCGGCTTCTCATTTACAGCAAGCTAATAAGCCCTTTAATCAGAGCGCTTGTCAACCTCAGGGCAAGGAAACTCCAGAGAAGTTGATCCAAAGGATCAGATGGCTGGAAGAAAAGCAGGAGGAAGAGAGGGAGCAGCACCAACAGTGAGAGGATAAGTAGAGGGGAAAATCAAAGGGATCTGCTGAACTTGGAAGAAGAAAAAACAAACCGACGCTATGTTTAAAAGTGGCTTCTTCTAGTGTGATGATGTTCAGTCAACTTGGAAACACACTGGCTTGATTTAATATGGGATTCAGTATGATTACGCCAAATTTAAAGGGACTGCAGCACTAATTCCTTTGTTTAGTTGTGTAATTTTTCTCAAATGAAAATGCAAAAATCTGTTTCACCGGCACAGATGTTTAATGTGCTCTCCAGGATGTTTTGATCACGCTCATTTCGAAGCGGTTGTTTCCAGAGTATACAGACCAGAAAAGTGTTTGCTTTTTCCATCCGTAATCGATACAAGAGAAAACGGTCTCCTGCTGACAACCGTCTCCACGCAGCACGTGCATACCGTTGCAGCCTACGCCATCGGCGGCACACACGCCCGACCTGCCGATGGCATGCAAATAAGAGCATTGATTTAAGTGGCATTTTAACATCCTCACACACCCTCTCTGCACGGCCTTAAAAGGATGTTTTTTAGGGCCGATCGGGGAAAGAGGAGAGCAATCACGATCACCTCGTTAAAGCTAGGCCCAGACCGTAAAGCTAGCCACAAGCCACAATGAGCGCAGGGCCGTCAGATAAACTCCCGCAGGCCTTTAACAGAACTGAGCTCAGGATGATAATCACCAAAGGGCGACCGCAGTCGGGTAAAAGCCGAGAGAGAAAAAGAGCACGCCCGCTTCTGAGCAGACAAAGCATTCCAGGATGATGCTCTGCCGACCAGCCACCGCTTTGACGTGGTGCATTCTTGATTTTTCGGCTCTGGACTTGCCGCGTAATCCTGGTCTAATGTCCGCCAGCTGGTTAATCGCAGTCGATCGCCGCTTGAAATCAGAATCACATGGCAGAGTCAGGAGAAAGGCCTTCACCCACTAAAGAGCAACATATTTGATAGACACGGAGTTAAATTGTCATTGTGTTTATGTGGATTTCCTCAGGCTACAATTTCACAGTGAGATCTGCAGATGTTTTTGAAAAAAAAAGTAAACGAAAATGTGCAGACAAGAACGTTATTAAAAAATTCTCGGTGCGCAACAAAGAAGATTCGCCGTGATTTGGAGGTGGATTTGTCAAGTTCTCAACAATAAAGGACTAGGATTCCACAGCCTTCTACCCCCTATCAGCATTTACATAAAGGAATGCTAAATTATTCATTAATTATCAGAGCGTCCCCCGTGGACGAGGATGACACACACACTAGCTGCTAATTGCCACATCAATAATCCTGCCCGGTTCCCCCGAAGAAACAGCAGATCCTACCTCAGGAATCCGCTATCGGCCTCAACCTTCTGCCGCCGTGTGGAACAACAGAAGGGGACATCTCCACACCTGCTCACCTGGCCGGCTGGTAATTAGTTATGGGCGCATGCCAGATTTCTATTCATCATTTATTACAAAGAAAAGGAAGCTCAGAAGGCAAAAAGCAGTAAATGAGGATTTTAATGCTTTTGGTCTCAGATCTCCCAGTGGGGCGTGTTGTCTGTACCTGACTGTTAAGGAAACAATCAGAGCAGATCGAGTTCTTCTCCCAAATGAGAAGGAAAAGTTCTTTGCATCTGTTAACGCAGCTCACTGAGGAAAAAAGCCAGTAACCGCTGAGCTCCGTGTGAGAGGAGTGGCAGATCAAACGTACACACTCATGCAGTTATACACACATGCTTTCTCTTTAGCCCCTCCTCAAACATGCTGCATGCAAGTGATTTCCATAAAGGCAGACCTCTGGAGAGGGAGCTGCAATAACACGGCTGCTCTTTGTTTTCCCCGTCCTGATTGACAGTAGATTGCAGTGCACATTAAATGCCCATCAGGCCCAGCTTTAGTTTTGGAAACAGAAGAGCAGGGCCCGTCAAAGGTCAATACGCTCGCATAATGAACGGATCTCTCCCCCGCCCCCCTCCACCCCACCACCAGTCAGCGAGGCTTCGCTCGGTTTACACGGTAACCTTACTGAGAAGCGTTCATGTATGACACGAACCTGAAAACACACTTAATGCCATGAAAACAACTGATGCCAGAGGAGGGATAGACGCGAAGTCTAGACTCTCTTCCTGCTCGAGCGTAGTTGCTCTTTTTATTTGAAAAAACTGTGGCTTGGTTTTTTGTTTTTTCCCTTAGTTCAGCCTGATAAATATGCTAAATAAGTCACAGAAAAGAAAAAAACAAAACAAAACATCATTTTGTCAAGTTTGCAAATACAGTGATGAGAAATTGATGAGCTTTTCCTAAAGTCTGTCAGCCAGAAATGATCCAGTATGTGTCTTTTTGTGCTAGATTAGCTGATTTTCGCTACATTATCCCAGTTACACCTGCTTTTCTCCCCATTCTCTGTGTAATTTAGGTGTTTTGGGCCTCTCAGGAGGGTCGACTGCAACATTAGAGCAGCCACGCACCACAATAATAGTAGGGTCTTCAGTTCATGGCTCAGGCCTGAAAAGAATTAAACCAACAAAACTGCCAAAGAATACAGCCTTTGTATTTTCTTTAATCTCTGAGATTGAAGATGAAGTGTTTGAAATTCCTAATTTTCTTATTTTCTCTGCTACAGTATAACATCTCTGACTCATTTTCAACTATAATTTTGAAAAAATGCGTGGAATAAGTTCTGTATAAACAATCATGGTGGAAGAAAGTAAAAAATGGAAAAGTATTACAGTTAAAAGAAGGAAAAAAAAACAGACAATAACAAATACACATATCATTTACATAATTATACTCCTTCATATGCCCAAAATACACAGTTCTGATAGCAAAAAATATTCCACTGTGGTTTATTTAAATGATATTTTTAAAGTAAAGCTGAAAGCTCTTATAATCAGTATAAATTATTATGCATCAAGAATTCAATCCATAATAAAACAACATTCATTATGGAGTAAAACATAAAAAGCAGTAAAAACATGATCATACCTTAAGCTTTTTCCATCCCCTTCACATGCCTGCGTTTGCGCTCTGATTTAAAGTTGTAATTAAAAGAGCAGCGAGGAATTAGATGCAGAATGAGCTGTCAGAAAGTCACATTTAAATGAGCGATGCGTTCATCTCTGCAGTAAAATTTAAATGATATAAATTGCCATTTAAGTGTAGCACAGGCTAATGTTTTGTCACAAATTAATGTGACACAAGGCAGCAATGACAATCAAGGGCTGTCTCATTCTAATTTGGTCGTGTTTAGAGGGCTTTTGTGAGCCGACAGCTTTACACAAATTAGGACAATTGCCTGTTTTTATGAGGAAACCATAAATGTGTTTTTCCCTCTTTTGCCGGCTAATGAGGAGGGAAAACGGCTTGTATCTCAGCCCCATGATGAGGCATTTGCAGAAGAGCAACACGGTGCACTTTTCCACCCACAACCAGCGGAGAAGAGAACAAAGAGTTGGGCTGAAATGGCTCCCTGATGAACGACAAGAGTTTTCTAATGTTCCGACGCTCCCTTATGATCAGTTACGGATTTACCCTTTTTTTACTTTTATTCTTTTTGTGCTCGTTACGTTTGCTTTTCATCTTGGAGGTGAATTAGCGATAACTGCTGCTCGGTAATGGGATGAGGAGCGCTTCGTTAAAGTGCAGTGCAGGTTTGGAGCATGCTTCTGTTGACATTTACACTCCTCTGCCTCTGCTCTGTTTCCAGGCTCTGGAGAGCGAATTTGTGTCCTGCCAGCTGCATCAATGGATCGACCTGATATTTGGCTACAAGCAGCAGGGTCCCGAAGCCACCAGAGCTCTCAATGTGTTCTACTATCTGACATATGAAGGGGCCGTCAACCTCAATGCCATCGGAGACCCCATGCTCAGAGAAGTATGTTCAAATCACGCAGCAGCCTGTGCATGCATGTACTCTTTCCGTAATGTATATCCTGCATCGATGACTGTAGCTGCTGAGTAAGGTAAAAAGTACGTGTGCTAGCCCTTGAAAATGCTTGCTTAATCTAAAGATTTTCCAGTGTAAAAGCACCCGTCCATCATCATATGTATTTCAGAAATGTTTTGATGCCATTAACCACATGAGAAGGGTTGGGGAATAATACCAGAGTGCTAAGCTAACAACCTACTGTCGGGGCATTGCTGAGCAAAGGCTTTTCTGAAAGCACTCTACCAGTGTTCCACTTTAGCGCCTTACAGCCTGCTCCCAGGCTTTCATTCATTATTCATCCCCCTCACTTTGAACTGCCGTGCACACAAGCTGCAGTCGGCGCTGCCTAACAAGAACCCCACAAAACCCAAAGTTGGAAAGAAAAGTTAGCGTGCCCACATCTTAACACGCTTCTGACAACTTCACCATACTGTTGTACTGAAAAGCAGTGTGCTAAATTCACTTGCATCCAACCTTTTTGGTGGTTTAGTGTCCTATTTCTAGCGCTGTATGTGTCCAATAACAAAGATTTGAAGAGTTCCCTCAGAGGAATAATCTCAGTTCATTGCAGTCTGCTTTGGGGCGTGATTTTATTTGCAATGGAAACACTTTATTTATTGTTGTTATGCTAAAAACCATAAAAGGGGTCAGAATAAGACCTTAGCTACCAAAAAAAAATAGCAACCAGTGGTTTGTTGAAAACATTCTTCAAATAAAACCAGCGCTGGGGCTTAAGTGTGCCTTTGCTGCTGGGTTTGGGTGCGGCGGCGGCGTTCGAAGTCGTCGATGACAGAATACGTACAACACCTAATTTGTAATAAAGCAGAGTGAAGCCAAGATTCCCGTCACATTACGGTCTAAATGGTGATGAGCGCAGACGACATCAAAGCCGAGCAGCCGTTCGCCTCCTCTGTTCGGCTGCCCTTCATGCTCGGTGACTGGAGCATCACGGGCTGGATCGCTGATTTATCACCCCATTCACCCTAATTCCTGTCCAGATGTGCTTTGGCTTCTAGCCAACCGCTCGCAATTCCACAAACACACAGAACCATGATGTAGTGGATCACTATCAAACAAGATCAAAAATTTCCTCCCGCTCAACAAAAATCACACACGTTGTTATTTTACTGCATGTTTAAAATTAAAAGAACAAATGTGTTTGTTCTACTATCGGATTCTTTAACGATTCCAGGGCTGTTCTGCTGATTTTCACCGTTCAGCAGCACCCTCAGTGTGTGTGTGTATATATAAATTAGTCAAACAAACCATGCTAGTGTTCTGCGGGGCCCTTAAACCCTGGTCTGTGTGGAAGGAGGCTTGCCCTGTCTGAGCAGAAGGTGTCCCGCTTCCAGACCGGGGCCCTCATGGCGGCTCAATCCTGGGGTTGTCTGAGGGCTGCTGGAGTTTTTTGGTCTGAAAACGTCCCCAGAGTCCATCATTACTGAGTGACAACTGTTTCAGCCTGGGCCGGGGTCTGGGCCAAGCGAGGCTGCATCAGGATGGGCCCCGAGGCTGTTCATTGTCAGGGGAGGGGCCTCTGACGGAGTGCAGGATCCTTTAATTCCTGCCACGCTGTTTTGGCTGCGGATACCTCCTCTCTACCCAGATCCAAACTCTCTCACACATACTGGGAAGATTTAGATGGATTTTACCTCAATATGTTTGTACATTCACATGTGTATGTATACACACACCCATACCTTTGTATATTTACGCGTGCTCATCGGGATAAATGCATATGCTTGTGTGTTTATGTGTGTGTTTCTGTTCTGGGAGACTTTGGAATAGCTCCGCACGGATTAGGGAATGCTGTGGAGACCGCTGCTGTGTTTTGCAAAACCATGATTACTTCCTGTCCTGCATCCGCTGCAGGTCCTGCCTCACCCGCCCTCGCGCTCTCTTCAACAGCGCTGTGTGTCGGTGTGCGCCTGCACACTCGTGTTGCCTCCCACCACATGGGGAGAAATGAGTCCTGCGTTGCTTTTTTTAGTACTTGTACAGGGCTTCCCCTCCTTCACTCAGAATGGTGGAAAATCCCACAGCCCATAACAGCAGCGACAAAACACAGACACTTTGAAATTGAACAGCGTTTGCGTAATTTGGCAGAAGACAGGGGGCAGGCACACACACACACACACACACATACGAGAGAAAATTATGCGACGGTTAGCTAACGCTGCCCGTTGGTTTGTTTTATTGTGCTTTGCTGCTTTATTCACCTAAAACTATGAATATTTATCCCCGAGTTGGCTCGTTTTGCATGAATCTATTACGCTTTACATGGGGATCCATCTTGTCAAGTGGCTGAGTAAATCAAAGGGCATGCTGGGACATCTAAGCCGAGGGCGCCTCAGCCATTTAAATGTATAGAATATAGAAAACCGTCATCAGACATGGGCCAGTGCTTCCGAAAGAGATTGGCCTTTGGAATGGCCCCTCATATAATCACCTGAGCATCGCATTGGCATACAGTCGCAGGACACGCTGACCTAGACTCTGCCACTTTCCTACGTTACACAGCCTCGTAAATGTCAGGGCTCAGCTTAATGAAGATAGGTTGGGTGGCTTTGAGGAGTGTCTTCCTCGCATTAGTTTAAACAAAACGCTCCACTCCATAGGCAGAGGACACGCCACAACCTACGACCTTGAATGATGCAGCGACGTCCTCGAGCTCCGAGTCTATGAACCAATGAGAAATGTTAACGCTGCGCCCTCCGCTCAGTAATGAGGTCATGTGCAAGGCTGTGATCTGTGTCATCACGCTGTTAACAAAAGCTTTTTTTTAATGTATTTTATTTTGTTAGGCACAAAGAAGTGGCTCACAGATGCGTGTTTGTGTAAATTAGCAGGATCAAACACATATTTAAACTCAGTTTTGACTCAAACACTAAACCACAATTACTCCTGCTAACAAGGAGAATGAGAATGGCTTCAAACCAACAGCCGCTTCTCTCATTATGGTCTTCAGGTCAAACAATAAAACTCAAAAATAAAGCATCATTTTTTACGTTTTTCTCTTACTGTTTGTATTTTTTTCAATTGGCTTTTAACCTGAGCAATTTTAGCTTCACCAGCTGAAAAACAAATACTGAGAGAGTCATTTACACGGAGGAAGATGAGGAAAAATACGCATAAAATGGGATTTTGACATATAATTTTAGAATTCCTAATCTGTGTAAACTTTTAAAAAGACGTGGGCATGGTTAAGTTCAGATGAGGAGTACGAGCTGACCGGCTGCTCAGTTTTTCTCATGGAAACACCGCGTGGAGGCCGTAACCATGAGCTCATTCCTAAACACCTCGCCAAGTCGGACTCAAACGTCTCGGCCTGCACACGGGGGCACACAGTCGCTGTGCACACTAACAGACTGACAGGGTGGTCATTCCAAGTTTTTTTAGTGGATTTTTTAAAAATATCTGTCAAATTTGGCCAGATTAGCGCAGAGTTTTTCTGTTCCTGTGACGTGAGTGTCTGACTTCCTAATTTTGTGTGATGCAGACGCCGTAATTGTTAACTCTTATCCTAAATAATTGCAAAGCCAAGTGTAAGCAGGAAATTGAGGGACGCCTGTGCATCTCCGCACGTTTGCAGCGGGGTTTCCGTCTCCCGCTGCAGTTGATCTGACAGTGAGCTGGCTGATGATGTCCAGAAGCTGAGTCCACATGACATTTATGGTCCATACCTCTTCATTAACACCACCTAAACAGCCTAGAAAAAACCGCCTGTCCCGATGTGTGTGCGCGCGCGTGTGTGTATGTGTGTGTGATGAATTGGGGTACGTGTCTGTTTGTATGCAGAAAAACGCAAAAACACATATGGCGTTGATCTATGACCACATTTTCTTCCCTCTTCTGTTTGGTAGCTTTTGTCTTCAGCTTTTATGTTGTTGAGCACTTGAGTCGTTTGATATATTACAACATCAGGCGAAGCTGTGTGTAATGCAGTTAGATTAGTCCGATTTTTATTGTCCCGTTTCCGTGGAAACCTCAGCTTTAACATCTCTGCAGGACTTTGAAATGAGCGTGATGAAGGCCTGATCATTTCAACCCGCTGCTCATTGTTGCCCTGCGGATTTTGAGCCACAGCAGTGCAACCGGAACATTTCTCCTCTTTTATCATCCCTTTTTTTTTCCTTTCAGGCTGTTGAGTCTCAAGTCAGGAGTTTCGGACAGACGCCCTGCCAGTTGCTCATCGAGCCACACCCGCCCCGCAGCTCCGCCATGCAAGTGGTGAGTGACGCACGCACAGACGCGCAAACGAAACACAAACACACGCGGCCCGCTGGGGCAGTCATCTTTTAGTCTGCAAATACGATGACATAAAGTGAGTCAGTAGCCAGCAGAGCTGTGCTCTTAACTCTTCCTCTGCCGGGTAAAAGCGGTCTGTGCCCAGATGTCTGCTCTCTGCTTTGCTTCACGTCTCATCTTCTTCATTTTTGACTCCCCCTTCATCTTTCATCCATCTCACCCCCTGCAACTGTGGGAAAATAGTGTTACGGTTGAAAGCATCTCTTTTCTCGTCATTAGGGAGGTGTTAGTGAAGGGAAAAGGCCACCGGCATTTGTGTACATGTGTGCCAAGCAGGCGGGGGGTGCGGTGTGGGGGGCCCGCGGGATCTGATCTGGTTCCAGGCCAGATTTCTCCACCTGAGCTGCAGCCCAGGAGATCAGCCACACAGCCATGAACAGCAGCCCTGAAGTGACAGCTTTTTAGGGGCCAGGGAGTGCCTGATGGTGATGGGCCAAGGCCCCTGGAGGTCCCTATTAGCGTGGTGTCCCTGTGGCGCTGACAGCTGGCCGTAGACCACCACCCAGCACAGTCCTGCACACGCGGGCACAAACCAAAAGCAGACCTTTGAATAAATGCGGCCTACATTCATCTGTGATGTTTATGTTTTTATTCCACATACAGTTCTCCTGCGTGATATTTCCACCATAATTTAGACCCTTTCCTAACCTTCTCCACCCCTCCGTGCTGCCTCGGCACACCCGTTCGGCGCTCCCGCGCTTTCTCTCCCTCTCTCCCCAGTTCTGGCTCATACCAGCGGGCTGTCAGTGTGTCGGGATCTGCCCATGCTGGTGGTAATGATACTGTCAGAGCGTCTGGTTAGCTGTCAGACGCACCGGATTCACTCGGGTCTCCTCCTGATGTTAACACTGATGTTCCTCTACTTTACACGCAAAGAGGAAGCGGGCTCCGCGTTAGCGCTGGCTTAGCGTGCGAGACGTGTCTCAGCAGAGCCAGCTTGATGGCTGTATCCTCAACACTTTTACACATTCAGTCTTCCGATGCTAAACACGTACAAGTGTCGTTTAGTGTAACGCATTGATAGATGTGGAGGATAGGAGTGGAACAATTGATCTGTCAGATTTAGATAAATAAATAGACGTCTCTTTAGGTTGACTATAAAACACATTCAGCGGGATATGAAAGTGAAGACCGGTCTGTCCATCTTTTCCAATCAGACTTTATCCTAACCTCGGTGTTAACTAACCTCTGTCCTGCTTAGACCTTCTAACCTTCTGCCTGTCCTTTCTCTCCCTCTTCTTCTCTTCCGTCTCCACGAACACCAACTGCTGCTTCCCCTCTCTTCCTCCTCCTCTTCTTCTTCTTCCTCCTGTCCTCTGCTGTGGCTGCCCGGCTCTTCCTCCCTGCCCCGTCGCCTCTGTCCCGACCCGCGGGCCTGAACAGTATCTTCTCCTGCAGACCCCGCTGATGTTCACAGAGCAGATGCAGCAGGATGTCATCATGGTGCTCAAGTTCCCGTCCAACTCTCCCGTGACTCACGTTGCTGCCAACACCCAGCCGGGCTTAACGGTGCCCGCCATCATCACCGTGACGGCCAACCGCCTTTTCGCCGTCAACAAGTGGCACGGCTTAACAGGTCAGTGTGTCCGGTCCACCCTCATACCCCAGGTCTTTGCAAACACTGGATTATTTCCATATCCACCTCTCTTCCTCGGTGTTTCATTTTCCTGTGTCAGGCTCCGCCCCCTCACAGGATGGACGTTGATTTGGGAGGCGGTTGACTGCGTCTGCTGAATAGCAGTATCAGATGTGACACGTGCAGCAGCCGGCGTTAGGTCTCACGTCCACCTCTATCCATCAGCCTCTGGCTTCATGAGGCCTTATTTACCCGACACCCATCCCGACCCTGGGAGAAACATTGAATTTGATCTCTTCAGATTCATCAGGATGACGAGCGTTTTTAAGCCAACCATGCGCACCAGAGACCAAAATGATGCAAGTCGGGGTTTAAGATAAACTGCACGCGTGATTAAGTCAGGCTCTTAAAAACAAGTCGGCCATTGAATCTCTGCGGGTTTCATTTTTAGGCTCTTTAAAAAAAATGTAATCTATGTAATTGTTTGCCGTCCTGTTTGGAGGAGTAGCGATGTAGAAAACTCTCTGACCACTGTCAGGCCGTTTTGTTTGACTTTATGTTTATGTTAATTATCAGGGCATTGTAATCCAGCTTCCCAAGGCCACATGATTCCAGCATGAATCCCATCTCTCTTCTTCTCTGTCAGGTCATCAGAGCTCAGTGGCGCAGGACCAGCAGTACCAGCTTCCCGTCGAGATTGACCCTCTGATCGGTATGATGTCATTTTTCGTCTATAAAAGAAATCCCGTGTAGCTTTTCAAACGGAGCGAGCTCATAAATGCGGGAAATGCAGATTTTTGTGTGGATTTGTGTGCGGATCCAGGGTTGACTCATGGCAGCGTGCGGTAGTGTGTCCCTGGACGGCAGATTAGAGCTGTTTCTCAGCCTCTGCCCCGGTTCACTCTTCATGATATAGGCCCTGCTCTCGCGTGGAACCATTTGCATGCAAATTGGAATGCAATGAGCTGTGGCCTAGGCCGGCATTTCATCATCAACTCCCCTCGCCGACCCTCTCCACCCTCCCTTTCTGCATCCTCTTTGGTTTAATTTGAGCGGAGGGAAAGGACGCGTGTCAGTGGAAATGAATATGAATGTGGTAATAATGTGTGATTGAGAATGCGCGGCGGACGGCTGTCAGGACAATATGGGCGCCTCTCATCCTTCACGACTTGTTGATGAGCAGGAGAAGAGTGCCGAGCCCGGTGATGTATGGGATCCGCGGGACGGAGCAGGGAGAGAAAAGCCCCTCCGCCTTTCGCTTCCGCCGCTTCCCTGCAGCCTCTCGCAGTCTCACGCACATCTGCCAGGGGGGCTGGTTTTTCTCTGACGTCGTGGTCACTCCGTCTCACCAGACACGTTTAATTCCACACGTTTTATTTTTTCATTAGACGACTGAAGAGAAACAGGGCTCGGGGGCGTACACGCAATACAGAATTGCACTTTTTAAAGCAAGTGAGTGTGTTATTAGTGACAAAAAGTGCACTTTGAAGGCAGGTTTAGCTATTAAAACTTTATTCATCTTAATTTATGCTCATAGCTGGCATTGTTGTTTTTTCCTCGACCTCCCTTTTCGTCACTTTAAATCATAACTAGTGTTCTGAGTGATATACATTTGTGGGTGTGCCTGTGTGTGTCGGTAATATATTTGCACTGTTTGCATTCCCCGAGAGGTCCGCAGTAAACACAGTAAATTCAGGATGAGCGTTGAGCCAACTGTGGCTTTGGGAAATGCTAAAAAAGGGATGAAATATTAGCCCGAGTAGGTATGTTGGACTCTCTCCGTTTTCCCTGCTAAACGGTCTCCTCCGACACCTGTTTTTCCAGCATTTGTCACACCAAATGCAAAATATTTCATATTGGACACATCTGTCCGCAGGAGTAACAAAAAAATACCACTTTGTGGGAGAGAGGTCATCAATAAATTAGCTTTCCAACCGGTTCTTGGTAGGATAGAACGTGCAGCCTACGTAGCAGCCTAAGTAGTCTGCGTATTTTTTCCAAGACTGCAATTACTCAGAATAGACTCTTAGAGTCTCACGAAAAATGTGAAGTACTGTAAACTTAACCTCTGGGATGTTTTATGTACTCCGTCACAAATCATCTCTGCCGTGGGCTGCAAACATTAGGCCGAGGTGCGAGGAAGCCAAAGCTCTTTGAGAAGGGCTGATCTGTGGAAACGCTGTATCGCGCTGTGGATTTATCTTTGCTGAGCGCATCGGTTTATTTCACACCTGTTTTCTGTCCTCTGCAGCCAACAACGTGGGCAGTCATCGGCGGCAGATCTCCGACCTGCTGGATCAGAGCATCCAGATCAGCTCGCAGTGTTTCGTCATCACAGCTGATAACCGCTTCATCCTCCTGTGCGGCTTTTGGGACAAGAGCTTCCGGGTTTACTCCACCGACTCAGGTCTGCATAGCACACACACACACACACACACACACAATCATACACACACACACAGCGCTTGGATAAACTGCCAAACCAAAGAAAACTGGACCGACGGTGGCAGAGAACCGTTTTTACAGGCTGTGAATTTGTTGTCTCTAATGTAACTTTCAGAAAAGCGCTTTTTTAAATCCATCTATCACTTCACTATTAAATCATATTTGGCATCTCAACATGCACATTTTCTCTCAATGTCAGATTTTCACTTTGAAGTTTTTATGACTTTCAACAACAAACAGAAAACTCCCCGCGATCATCGAACACTTGTACTTTAAATTCAGGCCGCTTTCGCACATGTGGCCCGCAAACGCACGCCTGTTTGTGGTTGGAACCGGATCAATTGTTGTATATTTTGTAGTCTCAGAGTCTCTGACCCACTTCCAAGTCTGTCAGATGAGACATCATGGTACCGACCCAACAAGCCACATCAGGATGTGCTTTTAGAAATATAATTAGGGCTTTAATTGAATCACTGAGCTCATTGTCATTTAGGTATTTTAATAATCCTTTAACAAGTTCGATCTTTCTTAATCCCCCTGATCAAGTCTAAGAAATAGATGAACAGATTAAGATGTGGCGTTAAAGAGCTTTTACAGGTAATCAGGACCTTGGGCTCTCCTCTAGCACCATCCTCAGGTCAGAAAATAATTAAACGCACGCACACACACGCACGACTTTCCACGCTATTAACAGTCTGAGCTGGTTCTAAATCTGCACATTCATTGTTCTAATTGCGCTGCTGCAATTAGAGGATTTTTGAGTGAAGCTGCAGTAAAAAGAAATAATAAAAAAAAAATTAAATGTTTATTCCTTTGTGACTTTTATAGATAAAAATGAGGGGGAATTTTAAAAAAATGCAAGTTAAAGATTTTTCTATGCATTTTAAAAATTGAAACCACTAAATAAATTGTAAGAAATAATTACACTTACATTGAAACATTTCTAAAGATACCGTGGTAAAAGCTATTAACTTCTACCTGTAGATGTGTAAAACACACACACACACACACACACACACACACACACACACACACACACACACACAGAGGCGTGCGCCAGGTCAGGGGTCCTAAATGAGACTGTCTCCAGCCTTCGTCTGTGCCCCGTTCCTGAGGTCCTCTCAGCAGCCCCGCGTAGAATCACCAGTCCAGCACACTCTGATTTAATTTCTGCAGGCTGGGGCCTCTGTGTCCCTGACGGTGGAGGAAGGGAAGGTAAGGGAAGGGAAGGAGGGCTGGAGGACAGAGATAGCTCTATTGTGCTGCTGCCGTCGGGCTTTGTGACTGGAACGTGACGCACGCTTTAATCGCATATGCTCAACAGCTGCCACCAGCGTCCCCGAAGCCCCCAGGTCGAAGAACAGGGGGGATTTTATCAATTACAAGGCCTGATTGGTACACATGCAGCGAGCACACGGCCTCGTACGCCTGCCTGCACACTCATCCGGCGTAATTTGCCGCTGCGCATGCGAGCGCCTCCGAGCAGACGAGCGTGTGTTGAATGTGAGCTGCATGGTAGCCATTATTGCTGCAGCCATCACAAGTTATTTCCACTGTTTATAAAGATGTCAAACATTGGACTTCTTTGATGTCTGCGCACTTTGGAAGTTGAGGCGGTGACCCGCCCGATTTCCCAACAGCCCCCATCATTCGTGCGAGATACAGCTCAATTATTGCGACGACAGTGTTTCTGACACGGTGGATATGTCACGAGCGCCAAACACTGTTTGACTGCAGGGTCACACCGTGAATGTAATGACTATTAGACAGCTGACGGAGGAGCTGTGCTCTGGAAATCTGACAGCAATTAGCCTGTTTTTATATACAATCCCAGCTCACAGCATGTACATACATACAGGGAGTCGAAACATATTTATTGTTGCCAAGGGGTTATTAGACATGTGATCTGAGGGGAAAATAAATAAGATAAGCTTCTAAATGGGCAGATAAATAATAAACACCTGGCAGGAGGACAGTTTTCATAACCTGTACTGTGAGATTATGCATTATAACCACATATTTGGAGTTTTTCCTAAATAAATCTGTGCATTTCTTGCAGGCAAACTGACCCAGATTGTGTTCGGGCACCGTGACGTGGTGTCGTGTCTGGCCCGGTCCGAGTCGTACATCGGCGGGGACTGCTACATCCTGTCGGGCTCCAGGGACGCCACCCTGCTGCTGTGGTACTGGAACGGAAAGTATAACAGCATCGGAGAGAGCCCAGGCAGTGAGTACAGCGGCCTGGCACGTGGGTGTCCTCCCGGTGCGCGCTCTCTCACACAGCGGTGTGATTTACGCCGCCCCCACCCCCTCCATAAAGCAACAACAGGCTTCGTGTAACTGGCCAGATTGGATTTCGCAGCACTGTCGCACCAGAACGGCTCTCAGAAATGTGTGGATTGTGTCCTGAACGGGCTGTGAGAGAGAGAGAGAGAGAGAGAGAGAGAGAGAGAGACCCTGTCTTAAATGTGAGTGAAAGTTAGGGCCACTTATGGCCGTTAAATGTGATGTCGGGGTCATCGGCCTGCACATGAAAGTTCACCGCCATCTGAGGGCCACGGGGTCACCCCAGTCGATAAAAGTGAAAAATGTCACAGGCCTCCATGGCGTTGCCATAACATATGGCTTCAGCCATGATCAAAGCTTGAAACACACACACACACACACATCTGACCTGCTTCTTAGTGCTAATTTGGTCAGCTCACGTTGGCATACTTGTTGTGAAGTGATCTGGAAATAATGGGATGAAGTTTATGACAAACTGTAATTGGTTTAATCAGCCACATCAGCTTTTCACTAAAAAAAAAAAAAGGTTGAATTCTTCAAAACAATTTCCTACTCTGGCTATTTTATTCTCAGCATTTATCTATCTATGCAGCTCTGCTCCTCCAGATTTTACCGAATGTGTTTCACTCGTTTATTTCTTGATTTAAAACGAAGGTGCGAACGACCGGTGGCTTTTGTATGCGTAAATGTTCCGATGCCAGAGCCGCACACGTGCACGTCCCTGCTGTAGCAGACAAAGCCCTCATCATCCCAACCCCTTGCCGCCAGTGTGATGCTCCATCGCCCGAGACTGCAGGAGGCTCGTGGAAACGGAGAGAAAAGGCAGACAGACGTACACGAGAGTTTCCTTTATTGCTCTTCCAGGAACCAAACCCACTTTCAGTCCCGACGTGCGTGCCAGTGAGATCAGAACCATACACATGCACATTCCTTTCTTTTGATGCCTAACACCCTGTGAACATCCTGGCCTCTCATCTCCTATATGCTCATACACACACTGACCTTGAGGACTTGATTCCTGTTGCAGAGAAATGTTGGTATTCGTCGGGCGGCACTGCCCCCTCCTGGACAGACGGGGGAAGTGTCGAAGCCAGGCGTTATTTCCAGTATATTACGTTAATTTATTATTTACAGGTAGTTACAATTATATAAAATCAGAATTCAAAAAAATCTCTCTCTATGCTTAGTTATAATTGTATGCAGGTATAAAATGGCTGTCAGAAGTGACAAATTCTCACCAACTGGTTGAACTGATGCGTTAATATTTGAGCATCCTGCTTTAGACCACACTTTTTTTTTTAATTTAAAATTGAACGTAATCAGTTAACTAGTCTGGAAATTTCCTTTCAATTAAGAAATGAGTTGACCTTGTTGGGGTAAAAATGGACTTTCCCCATGTTTGTCTTTTTTAAATATCTGTTCGAAACAGGAACTCTGTTCTTAAAGAGCTCCCTAGTCCGCTCACACATGCTGCAGAATCGCTGTCATGCATCCAACACTTTTACATCAGGACAGAATGTTTGGACTCAGCGTTTGCCTGCAATCAATCTGTCCACGTTTGCTAAATCGCATTTGATAAAGCAACAAGAGTCTGAGCTGCAGGCGGACGTTGAGGGAGAAACGAGAGGCGGTTTTTGTTTTGTCACTCACCCTGACGTCTCGAATCAAAACAGCCATCCAACGAGTTGGCCCCTACCTCACTCCTGCTCCCTCCCTCTGAGGCTCTGTTGCACAAAACCATCTGGATCCAGTGAAGGCAGTCGGGGTGAAATCTCAAAGATGGGGAGAAGCAGAGGGTGACAAGTGCTAGAAAAGCAGGGGGAGTGGGTGAGGACAAAACATGTGCATAAAAAACCTAAAAGAGATATATCGGGTGATCTGAAACCATTAGATCAGGTTGATGTGGTTGAATTAAGTGACTCTGCTGACCGAGTCGTGCATGTGTCTCCCTCTAGTGGCCAAATGTCGCTTATTAGCTCTCAAACCTGTGTTTCAGGAGAGTTCACCACGCCCCGCGCCATCCTAACGGGCCACGACTGCGAGGTCACGTGTGCAAGCGTGTGTGCAGAGCTGGGTCTCGTCATCAGTGGCTGCAAAGGTGAGACCTGCCAGTCAAAAAAGTCTCTATTTCTTTTTTTTTTTGGCCTAACTTACCACGCTGTTTGCCCAGAGGGTCCTTGTCTGATCCACTCCATGAACGGGGACCTGCTGCGGACCCTGGAGGCCCCGGAAGGCTGCCTGCATCCTCGCCTGATCCAGTCCTCCACCGAGGGAAACTGCATCGTCTACTACGAGAAGGGACACTTTTGTCTCTTCAGCGTCAACGGCAAATTGCTGGGACACGTGGAGGTGGAGGACAGCATCAAGGTGAGGGGGCGCCGGGCGCGCAGACGCGTTCAGGGTGCAGCGGAACCTGCACGTCTGCGCCACATCGGGGCTGATGAAAGGCTTTCTGCTCGGCGAGTCCGTGGGGAGGAAGCAGGCTGTGACTTCATGTCCGTTTGGTTCTGTCTCGTCTGCAAACAGCAGAGTAAACGGGCCTTTTGATCCGCTGCCATCGGGTCCGATTGCGCTGGAAGAGAACATTCCAGAGGACCGGTCATCTCTGGGCTCTAGCACCATTAAGCACCCGCCAGCAGGACAACATATTCCCCATTTCCCAGGTTTCCTCCCTTGCGGTCGGAGTGACACAAGATAGCGGCTACCGCCTTCACTTTCCTGACCCTTTGTTTCCGGTTTGGCCTGGGAAATGTTAGCTAGCTCTGACAGACAGCCGCAGGCCTGTTTCCCATTAAGAAACGTCTCGCCCGGGCTTCTAGGCTGCCCACCAGCCCGTTTCCGGGCCTCAAATCCACCTTCTGTGAGACATGATGAATGAGCACGAGCAGAAACGCTGATTGGCAACGTTGCTACGAGGCTGTGCTAGTTCGAATCCCATTCCCAGCCTTGGAAGTTTGGGACCGGGAATGGCCGGTGCCACCTCTCTAGCTTTTCTCTGCTGTTGTAAATTCAGCCGTGTCAGGCAGCATTAGGGAAATCCTAACATCTCAGAGCG
The DNA here is from genome assembly GCA_000180735.1 of Tetraodon nigroviridis. Lineage (NCBI taxonomy): Eukaryota > Metazoa > Chordata > Actinopteri > Tetraodontiformes > Tetraodontidae > Tetraodon > Tetraodon nigroviridis. Next base: position 558,989 of record CAAE01015027.1, on the reverse strand, counting down.
GGCTTGTAGGAGGCTTAACCCCCCCACTGCCCCTCCTCACCCTCCTCACCCTCCTCATCCTCCTCAGCCGCGGCTCCCAGGCTCCAGCTGTATTTAGTGCTCTCGTGGACATACCAGAATCAATCTTCTCAGCCTTCGGTCTCGGCGCGCTACGACTCCAAGATAAATAAGTGTCCGTCCTGGCCGGCAACGTCCACCCAGAGAGAGACAGAATGTCGGCATCTTATTCTAATAGCTGAGCAACAGAAGCCATCCTGAACAGATTACACTCCTTTAAGTACTGGTGTAACTCATGCCGAATAACAATTCCAGCAGGTTTTTTTTTTTCACTGCCGTCTTCCCGGGTAACGGGGGGATTAACGGCACCATAAATAAACGTTTTACCTTCCCCGGCCTCGAAATCCACCCCACGCTCCCCTGAAAGAATGAGAAAATATGGGCATTAAAAGCGCACGTGTTTCTGCTGGAGTCACTGTTGGAGTCATCCGAGCTCATCCGGCCGCTCAGCTCCCACAGAGCCGGCGGCCATCTTGTTTGAGCGGCCAGTGGCGGAGGGCTGATTTATGGGCTCTGTCTGCAGGCTCCTACCTGGGCCCCGCTGACATGTCTGCCCGTCGCCCGGCCCTCCTGCTGGGCTCCAGTAGGGTCACGGGCTCCATCAGTCCATACTCAGCTGCAAAGCAACGCTAGGAAATAGCTCTGGAAGTCAGTCTTGGGCTGGAAACACGCGTTGCTGTGATTCGCTGTCCCTCAGCAGATATGACAGAAGCGGCGTCGCCCAGGCCACAGGCCGGTGAGGCCGAGCCCCTGACCCTTCCAGGCCCGACACGTCGCCATGGTGACGGTGATGTGGCTGGTCACCGCTGGCGCGCCTCCTCTCCGGTGATCTAACCCACGGTTGGAGTGGGCGGAGTCAGGAGGGCCCCCGCCAGCCTGCCAGCGCGTCCCCCAAGGTCCCATCATGCTGCAGCCTTGCCTTTCCCGCTGTTAGCGATGAGAATGAGAAACAGAGCTCATTTAATCCTCGGCGCGGTAGGAAATTCCCAAAAAGCTCTTTTATACAAAACATTTGGCTAATTTAGGCTGCGCTCGCTCGGCGTCCGTCCGCTGTGTACCGCCGGTGAAGGCTTATTTATGTTTGCGTTACCAAGTCCAGTTCCTGAAAATGACTGTAGCCGAGTCTCATTTTTCGCCCTCGTGAGCCTGATTGAACACACATGCTGCTGGCGACGGAGGCGTCTCTCCGAGAGGCCTCGGTGTCATAAAACCGCAAACAAGTAAAGCTCTAAATTAGTGTCATTTGCCGCTTTTAGAACTCATATTCTGCCTCGTCATTCCACCGGCTACAGTTACCCGCTGATTGATGCTCCGGACTGCTCCGGCCTCGGCTTCCACTGAGCCGTAATAGACTCCAAACACGACCTGATTTGTGCACGTGCACGTCCTGGGAGACCCCTCCAGATGTTACCGTTGGCTGGAAAAGCAGATGAGAGCCGTAAATCAAAGGGCTTCCCAGCGCGGCGCCGTCTCTGCAGCCGGGGCCGGTGTCCCCCGAGGGTTCCGGGGCTGACCCGGGGCCACGGGCGGCGCGTCCCGCTGCGGGGGGCCAAACAGAACGGGTCCACGTTGCACCACTTCTTCTGGTTTTCTTTCAGCTTTTCACGCCGAATCCTTCTCTTTGTTCCCGGTTCAGGCCGTGTTTCTCAGCCGTGACGGTCAGTACCTGCTGATGGGCGGAGACGGGGGCGTGGTTTCCGTCTGGCAGGTCCACGACCTCAAGCAGCTGTTCGCCTACCCTGGCTGCGACGCAGGAGTACGCTCCATGGCCATGTCACATGACCAAAGGTACGCACCAAGCAGCACGAGCTGGTTTAGCCTCACTGAGACTTGGAGGAAACCAGCTGCAGCAGGACTCTTTAGTGTCGCCATTTCTTCTTCCACTGCAGGTTTTGAATTTGGAATTTAGATTTAAATTTGAATCCAGACTAGATTTCACAGAGTTTGACGCTTTGGCCCCTCAGGTGCATCATTACCGGCATGGCGTCTGGAAGCATCGTCCTCTTCTACAACGACTTCAACAGATGGCACCACGAGTACCAGACCAGGTACTGAGCCGGTCCCGAACCACCAGCCTGACTGACAGAAGCAGGTCCTGAACAGGTCCAGACAAAGTTTCCCGTTCAAACCTTTACCAAAAGCACTATTCTGTCTATATCCTGAATGTATCTCTGATGAAAGATGAAGAGAAAAAAAATCTGTCCTGTTCAAGTAGAAACTATTTTTTAAAAAGGGCATTACTATATTTTGTAGATTAGATACAATTTTTCATATAAATCACAGGGTGGGGGTTGTGTTACTGTAATGGTAAACAGATCTATTTTAACTCTGAGAATCTATTTTCAACTGACAAGAACGGTGGGATCAGGTAGCTAATGGCTTTCCTCTTGACTTAAAAATCCAAATATTTGTGTACTTTAGGGTGAGTGGGTGCTTTCTTTCTGTAGGTGTGTGTGAGAAAAAGAGAGTGAGAGAGAGAATTTATGAAAGTCTTTCTGAGCTTTTTGATATTTTGACACCAGAAGTTGGTGAATATGAAACTCTTCAATATTAGGTGACTAAAGAAGGATATACAAAGAGAGAATTTACACATATAAATATCTATATATGCTGTTTAAATGTCATCCTCCATATTTAATTCCCTGTGTAAATCTTTGCTTGCCGAGTCACAGTTGTGTCCATGGTTGAAAAGGCGCGTTCCTTTCGGAGGAAAAACGCTTCATATGAGGAGGATGTCAGGAAAACCATGTCAAAGATTTGACCCTTACTTTTATTTTCAGTAATCTCTGATCTAATCATCTTGGTTGAATTTCAAACATAAAACACATAAAAGCGCGAATGTGCAGTTAAAAGAGAAACTCTGTTTTTTTTTACGATTAAGCCCTAAATTTGGTCACTAATCTGCTCTACTTTTGATTCTTGAAAAAAAAAAACATTCCTTCAGCGTTTGCGCTTTGATGTGGTTTGAATATCCTGTTATGACAGCTGTTAAGTATCAACTTTTTTTGCAATCATTTGAGTGTTTTGTGCTCCGACAATAAAACAGGATTTTATAACGTGAACTGACCAGTTTCTCTCAAAGGTTTAAGCGCGAGGGCGCAGCGCCCTCCGGTGGCCGACAGCGGTAACACACACGGTCTTCATTCTGTCCTGCGCGCTTTTATTGGTTCTTTCCAGGAGACACGACAAGCTTTTATTCCTAATTAACCCAGCTGAAACGATGAAAATATTTTACAAGCCTTTTAAGTACAGTAGGAGGAGGCTAACGGACTTGAGCAGAAGTGGGGTGGGCGAAGAGGACAACAGCAACAGTACACCGCTTTAAAACCTCAACGGTGTTCAACAAAAAAATGGTTTGGGTTCCCAGTTTTTCAGCAAATAGGTTTTTAAAGGTTTACAGCGTATAGTGTTGTACAATCCACTGTGTACGGAACTCTTAATATTAGAGGAGCAGTGATTTCCAGAGGGTTTATCTGCTGTCATGTGGATGGAGTTAAAATCCTACACTTTGGTTTTATTGACTAAATACTTCGTTTCTGCGTACTATTTATTTATTTATCTTTGTGTAATTACATCAGTGTGTGTTTAGTAACAGACGGTGCTGGAGTTGCATGAGTTTAGAGACTGATATATGCTGAAATACTTGTAGACATGAACTCAAACCTGTGTGAAACGTTCAGATACATCACAAAGTCTCAGACCATTAAAGAGGCCAGTTCATCCCAGTCCTTCCACACCCTCCACCAATAAATACAGAGATGGTCACACTCAACATAGACCTGGGGGGGTTAGATCACCTCCATCAGCTCTTCCACAGGTAAAGGGCTGGAACAGAGGGGTGTGTGGGACGTGGGAGGCGTGGATGGAGGAGAGGGGAACAGAGTGGGGAGGATGGGGGGAGGCGAGGGAGGTTCCCGTACGGTCGGGGACGAGGGAGGGAAGAACACAAGCGCCCTGATGGGGGAGACTGGGGAGGGGGAGGCTTGTTCTGAAGCTGGTTTACTGAGGGAACTGGGAGGGATGGAGCTCTGGTCTGTGGAGAACCCAGCAGGGGGCACAGGTTTGTGGACTCCAGTCTGTTTGCTTGGAGGTTTTTCCTGCGAGGCTGCAGATGGATCCTCCTGAGCAGGTGGCTCCATCCGCGGCCCACGGCGGGGGGCCAGGTGGAGGGTCCCCTTATCTAGAGCTGTGCTCTGTTAAAAGGAGAAGAAAAACAGGCAGATCAGATACTTCCTCACGTCTAAAACCATTAGGTGCTCATCCACGAACCCAACGACACGACGAACGAGCCAATGAAAATGAATTTAATGAATAAAAGAAAAGGAATGTTTCAGAACGCACACACACATACACCCCAAAACAAGGCAAATCATATGATCTGTACTATTCTATGTGTAGAGAGGGGCTGATGAGGAACCGGCAGGTTTTGTCTTATGAGATAACATTAAATATTGTGTTCTCATTTACCCTGGCGCTGCCGAACAGACAAGTATGGATACGTACCAATCACCTTGGAGATATGTCGAGAGGGGTGGGTGGGAGTAAAGCAGAAACAGGGGAGAAGCAAAGAGGCACAAGGTCTAGTCTCACTCACAGCGTCACAGTCAAGTCAGCACAAGCCACCACCTTACAGCTGGTGGACAGTTGCTCCAACTCATTCCTTACTCGGAATTAGAATTCAGAAGGCTGAGGAGGAACAATGTTCGAGGAGGAAGCATGTAAATGCCACACCTAAATGTAAAAAGTCTGGTGTGATTCTGTATCTAGCTGAAGGTCAATAATAATGAGTTAGTTTAGAGACTGAATTAAATCATTTGTATTGATTGCTGTGTTTGTTTTAGTGGACTCTGTGGACAACAGGAGCATACAGAATAACATCAGCCTTACTCATTAAAAAAGGGGGGGGGAAAAGGAAGAAAGGCTACAGCCAGGATATTGGGGCCGCCTCTGCAGAGGCTGCACCGCCCACATTTGACCACAAGGTGGAAGCAAAGTACCGTAAAACCCAGAAGCACACTGCTTTAATCATCATAAAAAAGTAAAAAAATCCCACAAAAGATTATAGGAGACGAAACAAATGTTAGCGAGTGCAGAAACAAGAGACAGCAGAAAGCGTGTTGACAAGGCCCGTGTTAGTTTGTTACTGATGGCAGTTACTGTGTTCGGAGGGTGGAGAAAGAAAGGAGGCCAGAGGAAAAACAGGAAGGAAGGAAGGGAACAGGGCTGGAGGGGGATCTAGATCTGTTGTAGTCTGAAGGGAAGACAACGGAGGGAAGGGCGATGGCTAGAAAGGAAAGAAGGGAGCCAGCAGGGGATGGCGAGGGGTGTGAAGGCATGTACCCGGCTCTCGGCTGCAGGCGTCCCCTGTGGTCCCAGGTCGGGTGTGAGGGAGGGGGTGAGGAGGAAGAATGGAGGAGGAGGAGGATGAACGGGAGGAGGAGGAACTGAGGTCGAGGCACCAGGCTTACGCCTCAAACTGTCAAATGAGATTTACAACAAAGAAATGAGGCAGTGTAGATCAAAACTCATTTGCCATGAGGTGACCCCGCCCCCCTCCCCGGTTCAGACGGACAGACCGAAGAGCGTGATGGCTGATGGGACGCGAGCAGCGACGGAAGTCAAACTGTACAACAAGAAGTGATGCGAGGTTTGAACCAGGCAGCGAAGGAGGACGGACGACCCCGGGGGACGGTGTCGTCTGTCCCGCCTGAGCCTGGAAATTCCAACTGGCGTGTTTCCAAGGGTTAGGAGACCACGATGGAGGCCAGATTTTCATGTCAAGTCATTAGCGAGAAGCTCAAGCTTCAGTATTTGGGTCAAACCATCATTTTGTGTCATACGTGTTTGAGACGCTGCCTCCTATTTACGAATAAACCACAGTGAAAACCTTGAAAATACCAAAGAGATCCACACACATTAAACCACAGTGATGTTTCTCACACGTGAGACCGACACCCCAGCCGTGGTGGCGCTGTGCTTGGGCTCAGTGTTAAAGTGCGTCTTCAGTTTACCTGTGACCTCCGTCCTCATGTTGTTCTCGAAGAGCGCGTCTTCCTGAAAAAGGGACCAGAATGAGCCGAAGCGGTAGACGCTTTCGAGCGCGTGGAGGAATGCAGCTGCGAGGTACCGTGACCCAGGGGTGGGAGAGGATATCTTGCGCTGTGTATCGCACCTCCACCTTCACCTGCAGCATTTTTCCAATCAGCTCCTGCAGGAAGATGAAGTCAGATGAAGAATCTTGGGTTTATTTCAGATTCTGACGTCTTAACTGTGCTGGTGGAGGAGCAGGGGACAGAATTATGGGTCTAAAACTAAAACAAACATAACGGACTGCCTAGATCCACATGTTGGTGTGTGTCAGCGGGACCAACCTTGGCTGAGTCAGTGACGCTGTCCCAGTAAGGACTGGGGAAGTCCACCTGCCCCAGCAGGATCTGGTCAAACAGGTCCTCCTGCTGGTTGCTCTCACTGCAGACCAAAGCAGACGAACACAGATGAACCATCCCTGTTCAGCCCACCCGGTCGCTCGCCTGGATGAAGATGCAAAGACGATACCTTCGGAATGGGGGGAACCCGCACAGGAGGATGTATGTGATGACGCCTGCAGCCCAGATGTCCACTTTCAGACCATAGCTGAGGAGCCCAGAGCAGACCGGTCAACGGATGTTCCCATTTTTTCTAACTGCCAGCAGCGAGTCTGGAGACTACAGCTCACCCAGACTCTGCAATGATTTCAGGGGCCACGTAAGTTGGGGTTCCACACACGGTAAACAGGGGCCCCTCCACCACAGTGGCCAGGCCAAAGTCCCCCAGCTTCAGAGACTTGGTGCCGTCCGGTTCCTCAAACACCTGAAAGCGGAACGCGTGCTGGGTTAAAGGCTGCGGCCGGACTCGGAGGTGATGGTGACTCGGGCGCGAACCTACCAGCAGGTTCTCCGGTTTGACGTCTCTGTGGACGATGTTGATGCCGTGCAGGTACCTCAGAGCTGCGGCCAGATTGGACACCATGATTGAGGCGTCCTGCTCCGTGTATTTGGCCGAGGACGTGATGGCGTCGAATAAGTCGCCCCCCTGTGCCGACACCCACAAAACGATGAGCGACACGAATTCCCAAAGAGAAGAGGTCAGCAGTTTTAGGGCGTTTAAGGTACCTTGATGAGCTCCATCACCAGGTAGAGCTCAGAGGACGTGTCCACCTCCTCCATCAGCATGATGATGTTGGGGTGTTTGACCTTCCGCAGCACCGCGACCTCGTTCTCGATGAGGTGCTCCTGTACACACACACACACACACACACACACACCCGACCTCAGAATATGTTTTTTTTACCAGTAATTTCACTACAGCGTTACATTTCCTTCACCTTTACCTTTCCAGCACACTTGACCTTGTCGATAATCTTCAGGGCAAACTCTTTTCCCGTGGACCTGAAGAGGAAGAGTGTAAAGTTGTGTTACAGGACACCAGGAAGCACAGCTGATCCACATCTGCTGGTGACCCGCTCTCGTCCAGAGGTGAAAACTAATAATAAATATCCCATGAAACCATGAAATGAAGATTTTCGGGGCCTTCAGACAGGAAACGCTCCAGGGTGGTGCAGTGTCCAGGTGGAGGCGGCGTAGCGGGGATTAGTGGGCTAGCGAAGGCGCCTCGCCGCTGGCTTTAGTCCAGGGGTTATTTCTGTCTGTGCGTGCCTGCCTCTCAGCAGGATAAAGCATTTAGCGACGCTGGCGTCCTGCTGCGTGATCACCTGACTTGGTTCACCTACCGCTCCACACACTCTCTGACCACGGCAAAGTTGCCGTCTCCGATCACTTTCCCAACTTTGTATCGGTCCAAGATGGTGGAGGCTGGCTGGTAAACGTTACCATTGACTGTGGAGAAGATGGAGGTTAGCAAAGGGACTGGTGGGGCCGTAAAGCCAGCCGGTCTGGCGAGGTTACCCTCTGGACTCCGCTGATTGGTCCATCCCTCCTGGTGATTGTCCAGTGGTCCATTAGATGAGGAGATGTGATGAGGTGGGATCTAAACACAAAAACACCTGCTCTTTAAAGTAACTCCTGACAGATAATCTGGGCAAATCAGAAGGATGACAAATATATATTTTGACAAATATTTGCAATGAAGTTTCACCTTCAAACCGGGCTGGGTCTGGGGGCTGGTGGGAGATGGAGTCGAGGACTTGGCGGACCGTGGAGGTGAGACACCGTTGACTGAACAGAAGGGAAAACACAGAAAACACGAGAATGTTTAATCTGACGAGAAGATATTGGTATGACCCTTTTGCAGGGTGCTGTTTCTCCACAAGGGGACGGGGCCCATCCAGTCCCTCCAGTCTGCTGATGTTGTGTCGCGACTGTTGTGCAAATCTTAAAACTGCTGATTCTGTTTGTGCAGCTTCTGCCGCTTCATCATCAGCACGTCTGCTCCTGCTGGAATTCTGGTTTCAATATCAACACAAACGGCTCCTGCTGCTGCTCATTTCTCAGTAATTCCAGGAAGAGTAGAGCCATGACACCAGCACAGGCCCCTGATAACAGCACGAAAGCGTTTGCTGTTCACTACTAAGCCTGGTGTTAATCTGCTTCCTGGTAGAAGATTTTAAAGTAAAACATAAAGGACAAGTTTCGAGTGAGTCATTCTATCAAGAACAGATTTTTTTTCTTCTGCTGTTCTTGCTTCCAGCAGGGAAACAGACATAAGGTGTCAAAGTTGCACCTAAACTCTTTATCTTCCTAAACGGGTCTGACGGAAGGTGGGAGGGCAAATCCAATGTGGATGACTGTAAGACTTGAACAGAACCAGACGGTCGTTCCTGATGTGAGCAAAGTTTGACCTCCAGCAAGAGTTTCAAGTGAATCCATCTGTGCGCGTGGTGTGAGGACAGCGTGTTTGCTTGTGCATTATTGGTGAAAGCTGCGGAGGAGCATCAAAGAGCGAAAGCAGATGAGCAGTGAAGCGAGTCCGGATGCTGTCAGAGGTGGGACACGGGGCCGCTGGCCAGTAAACAGAACAAAGAAGGGAAACACGTGATGACGCCGCATCGTCACCTGTCTCACCTGGAGATTTGACTGGAGGCTGACTGGTGGAGCACTGGGCAGTGTGTTTAGCTGCAGCAAGTGGAAAGAGAACAAAACAGAGATGTCATGGACAAATGTCACCGTTGCACCACTGCTGTCAAGGTCAGCTGGTCTGCATGTCGACTAGAGCCATACAGGGAAATTCTCATCACTGGGACTACAATTACACACACGTAACGTTCGTAGGATCTGACCTTTGCAGGTGTTCACAATCGCGTGTCTTACTTGCACGTGGAGATTTGCAGCGGCGCGACGGTCCACAGCTCTTAGAGGTGCGGGTCAGCGCGACGGCACGGCTGGAGGTCGACTTCAGGGCTCTGCTTTCTGCAGGAAACACGGACCGGCGTCATTACTCTGTGTCCAAGAACGCACAAATACAGCATTTTTATGCAGAATAGCTTTACTGATCATAATCACTCGGGCTTTAAGTTCAGTTCTTTGGAGAAAATTATTAATATACAAAGCAAAAAACAATCATTATCTTGTCAAAACAGAAGTAGGAGAGGTTCATGCGGGTAAAAAGAGCAGCTTTTGGACCTTCAGCAGGAAGCAGAGTGTCTTTTGTGGCCCTATTTAATTCTCAAAAGTAGAACACAGGCCTGTTAAGTAGGACAAAAGCTGCAAGTTCTCAAAGCGGGAGCGAGCCGCCGTCACTCCTCAGAAAGAGAGGATGTCAGGAGAAGCCCCCCGCCCCCCCAACAGGATGTCAGTAATAGACTGCTGCCAATCCATTTGTGTGGCTGTTTAACCCGAACTCAAACGGCGTGTGAAGATCTGCAGATAGTGGTCTGACTCCTAAACACACCGAGGTAACATTCAGAGTTAATTTGATTCAAACGGATCCTGTAAGGAGATCAGCTGGGGGGGGGGGAGGTTTTCAGCCCCCACTGATCTCCTGCCGTCAACTTCCCAGAGGAAGTGAGCACTGCATGCACACAGAGCGAAGAATGGTCAGGAAGGACACATGCACACGAGCGTGCAGACACACACACACACACACACACGGATGTGAAGTTAGTCTAATTCAGGCCTACCAGTCTTCGCAGCTGGGAAAGTCTTACCGCTGTGATCCAAAACAAAGTCGTCCTGGGCGTATCGGTACTTCTCTGGTCCACAAGCAATGAACACGTCAGCGTCGCCGAAGAACTCCTGCAGGCATGTGATCTGGAAAGACACCGGTGAAAGGTGGAATGGGAGAAAAACAAAAACGAACAGTTGTACTCCGTTATTCCAGCTTCCTGGACAGATTACACAACCACACCCATACTTTTATTATTTGATTAACCCACTGCTGTATAAACCGAACCTGATTCAGTCACTAAAATTGAAAGATATTAATGCCTCTGTAAGACTACTTTACAAATGACAGTAAATAAACCAAATCTGCCATAAACCTAATATTAAAACCAGTGGGCGGCAGCACCTCACACACACACAGAACAGTGTTTGCTCAGCCTCCACAGCCCAGTTGTCACGGTGAATTTGTGAGACTAAGAAACAGAACAAAACATGGTGACGAGGTCAGAACAATGCTGCCTCACAGCAGGAGCGTCATTTTCCCTGCAGATGCCTGCGAGCCACACACACACACACACACACAATCATCCAGACGGATCAGCACTTGCACACTGGCAGAAAAGCACCACATAGACAAAATCAACAGATGAGCAGATGTAAATCGAAACGTAGACGTTTGAGATTAGATGCAGATGAATCTGTGGGTCGACTGTTTCTGCCGAGTGGTGACTCTGCACAGCCTGAATCTGAACGACTGTACCAAAGGTTTGATGGTTCAATGTCTGAGGAACCGCAGCAGGAAGTAGAAGGACATTGCAGACATCACCGTGAGAACCTAAAGATCAGATTTACCTGCACCGGCGAGGGTGATGGAGTGAAGATGTGGTCGGAATGAAAGAGCAGCAGTTTGAAGAAGGAAAGAGGTGAGTAAAAGAACAAAAACAGGAAAAAGGAACAGAGCCAAGCTGCAAACAGGAGAGCTGGAGGAAGATCAAAAAAGAGCCGCTGGACATGCTAGCCCACATCTGGCTTCCTCCCCCACTATAAAAATACAGACATGTATCATATTATTAAGGGATTATAATTTATATGTGACAATATGCATCTGCCTGCCTGACTGAGAAACATGGTTCCTGCACAGGTGTGTGTCCATTACAGTGACTACCGGAGGAGACGACGCTTCAGCAGCTAGCAGAGAAGGTCTGAAACAGGATGTAAACTGGATAATTAACATTCACGGTCAACGATCCATCCATCCATTACCGGGGCCGCTTGATACCCAGTGGTCACGTCAAGTTCATCTGATGCCTATCTACAGCTCTCTTCGCGCTTATGCAGGTATCCATCTTGGCCCAGTCTCCAGTCCATCGCAGGCTACACACACCATGCTAGAACACAATCATACTTTGTTAGAACGGTTAGCAACGCTGCTGTGGCCTGTGACAAAGTTGGACTTTTGCAGCAAGCCTGTGACCCCGAGGAGAGGGCAGGCACACATGGAGAAAACATGGTTCCTGCACAGGCCTGAATCCTAAAAAGTGAAGAGAGGACAAAACGGGGCTTTTTTTCCCAGCAGAGAAGGTATAAAAATGGATGTTAAACTTCATAATTAACATTCATATTCAATGAAATAAAATTAAAAATAAAAATGCAACACCAACAGTGCAATTCTGAAAAATGTCCTGACTAGTTTAGAATCTAACTCATGATAATAATGGTGTCCTAATTGGAATAACAGTGTCCTAATTTCCCTTTAATCTTACATGTTCAGTTAGTTTTTAATTTGAAGAAGTATAAACTAATCCTGTAATGAAAATAGAGGATGTAAACAAATCTGAAGTCGTACAAGTCCTGTAAAAATCTTCAAATCCCATAAACAGAGAAGTCTCAACATTCCACGTGAAGCATCCTGAGTGTGTGTGTAGATTTAAGCACCACAAAGCTGACTTTTTTTCCCCTTGGCGTCCACCCCTTCGGCTGGGCGATGCGTCTGGAGGGTGAACTGAAGTTTCGCTCTCGGATCTGACCTCATCTCGCTCTCATTCCCCGACATGCCGCCTAACATGCCTCCTGTGCTTTCTGCCCTGCTTTGCGTGGCAACAGAGGAAATGTGGGCCAGTGAGAATTCACTTAGGATCAACTGAATTGGTGAAAACAGCCCCTAAAAAGTCAGACCAGCACATTCTACCGTCCGTGCTTCTCGTGCGGATCCTCTAAAGCAGTGACTTTCCTGCAGATGCCAATTAAGTCTGTCAGGGTGGAAGTTAATCTAAAGCCGCTCGGATTATCAACTCCATTTTGAACTCTCGCTCACACATACGGGCTGCCTTCTGATACAGTCTAATTCCTGGATTAGAGCAGGTAAATCTCCCATGCGCGAGGCAGCCGGGGGAAGAGACAAAGGAGGCAAAGGGAGCTGCCCAAGGCCACCACGGTGCACCCACCACAGTATTCGCAACTTTGATTACAAAGACTAGTTAAGACGACCAGGTAGATCAATCTTGAAACAAGCACAATAAAGAAGAGGAGTAACAGGTGGTGCAGGGATAAGATGACTTAAGTCCTGTCAGAGGTGCAGATGTAACTCCCCCATCAGCACCAGGGAGGCATCAGAGACGTAGAGCTGAAAATCTCCCCAGCAGCAAATCCTTTAACACCAAAATTGGCAGCGTGCTGGCGGGATTCAAGGCCCGCAGACAAGCAGCAGCGCGTGGGCTGAACTCTGGACGTCAGCGCTCGTGTTGGCAGAGTAAAGAATGGACCGGGGCTCGGCCTGCACAGAGGAAGCAAAACAACACTTGAGATCACACCGCACACAATGGACGCCCTTGCCGGGGGGGTGGCCTCCACGCGCTCCGTGCTGCCCACAGCCCCGTTCGCCCCCGCTCTGGGACGGCTGCTGGCTCTTTGTTTCCCTGCCGGTGGGAGCAGGGACCGAAAGGCTACACCCACAATAATATGGGATGAGAAGGTATCTCCGAGAACATCCAAGGGGAGCGATGTCCTCGGTGCACTAATGACATGAACAATAGGAGAGTTTGCTATCTTCATCTTCCGTTGACCTGATTATTGATGTTTAATCCAGACTTGGCCCTGAAAACAGCCCATGTCAGGCAGTCGGATGGGGCCCCTGCACCACCTCAGTGGAGGCTGGGCCCACACACACACACGTGCGCACACACACACACAATTTTTTTCCCCTTTAAAGCTAAACTTGCTGGCACAAGTATCCCAAATCTAGAATTAACATTCAGGCTGAACTGCAGCTTTGAATGAAGTAAGAAGAGTGGATAGAGATGTATTTAGGAACCAAGCTCGAACACACACTCTCACTCTCCCTCTGTCTCATGCACACACACACTCACACACACCTGACAGCTGCACTTTAACCCAGCTTGAAAGTCTAATTATCCAGGGATGACAGACCCTGACGAGGGGGTCTGTGTGTGTGTGTGTTTGTATTTGTGTGTGTGTGTGTGTGTGTTTGTTTTTTTTTGTGTGTGTGTGTGTGTGTGTGTGTGTGTGTGTTATTTGATTTTGCAGAAGCAGATGGCAGGATGCTTCTGAGAGGCATTTAGAGCATGTGTGTGTTTGTGGGCGTGTCTTCAGTCTTCAGTTGTTTAAAACACACTGGTCTGCGATCATTCATAAACATTTGTGTTTAAAACCGACTTTAGAGGGTCAATGATTTAAATAATGATTCATAAATATTGAATATATATTATAAAAAAATTTAAATGTTAGGAAAACAGACATCTGATGGCAGAAATTAGAAATTTAGGGGACCGAAACCATTAGGGGGGAGATGAAGGATGCTTCATTACCAGAATAATGTCACATCTTAAATGTACAGTTTAAGGTTTAAAAGTGACCTTAGTTTGTCCGGTCATCAACCCATTTGGGTTTTTTATCAGCTGCACCTCGTCATGAGAATATTCCATCAAATCTACCAACGAGACACAAGAGGAAGAGCCTGGTCAGCAGGAGAGCTGACAGCTATGAAGGTTTAAACTCATCACCCTTGTCGCACCATTGGCTCAGACATGATGTAATCACACCAGGTCAGATGAAGCCAGACCTGTGCGGTGCTGAGTCGACAGAGAGGATGACAGAGATGACGGCTCCTGTCAGCCCTCAGGAAGAACTCATCAGCACATTTTCCTCTCCTGTTTTAGATTAGCAGAGTAAATGGTCTGGTTAACGAGCACAAGCAGTTTTATGCAATCAACAAAACAAGCACATCGCATCGCAGCGTCTCCGCAAGCTTTATGGGCACGGACGTTTGCCTGGAAACATTCCCAGCTGACGTACTCTCCACAGACACACAGGGCACTGCAGCATTCCACTTTTTAACGATCCTGAAGACCAAACACGGCTGAGGCCACCTGATGAGACACTAAACCCCTGATCAGACTACACGGTACTAATTAAGGCGCCGTGAGCGTCTCTTTGGACGGAAGATTAAGGGTTAAAGCTGCCAAAGAAGGCTGTAATCTGGACCTACAGAACTCCGCTGGCACTGGGACTGATGAACCTGTGTCGGACTCAACGGGTGATGTCGGAACATCCGACATGCAGGAAATTCCGTCCTGTGGCACTGCAGCATATTGATTTGTGGAGCTCTGATGAACATGACTGCTATATTGTGCACTTAAATCAAACTTCTGTAAACTATCTATCCCCCCTGTGCATTTTCTTTTTTTTATGGGCCTAAACAGAAAAACTGGGCTCTGCACAGCCTCCAACAACTCGGACCATCTGCCCTGACACGCTTTGAGCTACAGGGCCAAATGTGCAATGACGGAGCAGATTTAAAGGAGAAAATGAAAAGATTATTGTGATATGATTCAGACTATGTTAAATACGCTTTGCATTATAAAATAACAAGTTCTGGATCTTCTCCAGATGGGACAGCACGATATAAATCCACTTGAGTGGGGCGCCATGTGCAGAAACTCACCTCCTCTTGCAATAAGAGAGAGCATCAATAAGTGCGCGCCTGTGCGATGATATTTTAGTGGTCCTATGTGGCTTCTTAAATAAATGAAAGGATGAATCTCTTTTTTTTAGTGCCTTTGGAAAATAACTGTAATAAAGTGCTGAAAACAGGATGTAATACCCTAAACTGCTGACCGAGCTGAAGACCACAAGTTGCAGCAGTTTTCTGGAGATAAAATCTCCAGCTAACGCGCTCAGCTATTTCATGGGCACATTCGCACATGCTGGCGAGACCGGGACCCACCTGTGTTGCCGTCCAGAGTATAGAGCCTCCTCACGGCTCCGGAGTCCAGCTTGATGGCCTCCGTGATGTCGGTCAGCACCTGCTCAAAGGAGTGCGCCGTCTTCTTATTGAGCAGCACTCGCACCGCCTTGCGGGGCTTGACGCCGCTGCGGATGACCGTGACCAGCTTGGGTTTGATGAAGTCTTTGGACTCGCGCTGCAGCTCGTTCTTCAGCGGGAGGAGGGAGGGCAGGGAGCGAGAGGTGCCGGACCTGCTGCCCACCAGCCAGTTGGGGTTGACGTTCTTGGTGTAGTCCCACCCGCCGGAACGGCTCGTTTGAGGCGCACACGTAACTCTCACCTGGAGGAAAAAACAGCAGAAGTTGAGATTTTAATATTGCATCAACAAAATTAGCTCAGCAGCCAAGAGTTAGCATTCCTCAGCTGAGACAAAAAGGCATTTCCAGAGGCCAGGCTAACATTGTCCTCACTCCCTTTCAGCTGTCTGAGCTGCTTCACTGGACGTCCTCCAAAGCTGTGCACTTTTTTTATCCGCCAACATTCCACTTGAACAGTCAACGTGCAAATGTTTCCCTCCCAAGTGCAAAGTGGTGAACACGTACAGGGGTGTGACAGGAAAACCTTGTAGCATAATCCACCGACTTCCTGTGAAGATACTGACCGAGAACCTGAAACAATCATCTGATCTGTGCCAGAACAGAACTGGGCTACAGGAAAGTGTGAGACTGTGTGTCCCACTCTACCCAGGTTGAACAGGCCCGTAATTATCTGAAGGCTAATTAAAAGGCTCGGCCACAGCTGAAGGGATGTGCCAAATGTGAAAATAAATTAAAAAAAAAGGTAACTGGGGCTGCCATTCACTGGGAGGGAGGCACCGGCAGATGGGGACTGGTGGCAGGTTTCTATTTCCCGAGGGGCAGAGATCCCAGGTGTGAGAGGCCCGGACGTCCATCACCGGAGGAAGCCTGTGGCCAACCTTCACAGAGACCTTTAGGTGATTATCTTCGAGGGCACAAATTCATCTTACATGAGCTACTGCCGCTAACATCCAGTTCCTGTGATGGTGATTCAAAATAAAACTGCTCCAAAGCGCCGACGTCTCCGCGGAAAACTCACACAGCAAGATAAAGATACCACAACAATGAGGCCAACACTTTCTGTTCACTGGAAGAACTTGTGCTAAGACAATTAGCACTAGACATCTTGCTTGTTGCTGCACACACGTCTATTTTCCATTTCTGAGTCACCAGTGAAAGGAGAAAAATACCAAAGGAAGCCAGTAATAGAACGAGTGGAAGTTTAGGAGATAAGAGATCACAAAATCATCAGGACAGAGAATTCTCAGTCTAATATCTACTTCTACCAGCTCACTAATTACAGCCTAACACGGAAGAATGATGTGCATATTCATATTCATACAGAAACATTGTACAAATACGACATTCTGGTTTTACCACACGTTAAACCCCGATGTTGACTTCATCACAAATGAAAGAAAAGACCTGTTTCTGCACTCCTGCGTTCATCCTCCTAACTCTGTCCGGACTAAACCCGTCTTTGTATGCAAAGAAACAGCAGGCTGCTGTGCACGCAGGCGGTGACAGGACGACAGAAAAGGCCTAAAGTTGCCTGTTTGCATCCGTAATCCCACCCAGCCACGAGGGCCACACATGTGAATGCTGCTTATTAGGTCTGCGGACAAAAGAGCCCCCGCAGCAGCCTCGGCGTTCGCAGGCAGACTGCTGAGCTGTGCGCTTGTGTTCTCCACCCTTCCCTCCACCCACCAACGCAGAAAGACAAAACTCTGACCACAACTTGGGACACCCAACAGCGGCAAAAGAAGAGCAAAGATCTTTTCTTTCTTTAAGGTCACTTCAAGTAATCCTGCGTCCTTGTGACTGACTGGATATGCTGGGATAAATCTTCTGTTTAATTTGGTTTTAGATGCCCACATTGATCTTCACTACCTCTAAAGTTTCCCCCTTGACTTTGACAAAAGTGAGGTGAAATGATCAAAAACCGTTAGGAGGCAGCCAAGCGTGTGTGTATGTGTGTGTGTGTGTGAGTGTGTGTCTGAGGATTGCAGTCAGGTCACAGACAGACACGGGCCGAGCTGAACATGAAGATTACCTCATTAGTGAGAGGGCTGTCGCTGCAGGGCCAGTAAATCTGCAGCAGTGCAGTGACAGTGTGACAGCGTGGCCCATTTATCTGAGCGGCGCTCCACTTCCACGGACACACGTTTGATACTCCAGCATAGCTCAAACTGCAATCACCATCTAAATATGCGCCCGTTACCATGGCCTGACTCTTCTGGAATGGAACCGGAGGAACCTTTGACTTTGGGGAGGAGTGCTTTTGAGTGGGAACTTTCACTGTTCTCCCTATCAGGTATTAACCATGAGGAGGGTCTGGGTTAGAACGACTTAAAAAGCTTTGCGTTTTAATGCTCTGAAGAGATAAAAGAGTTCTGGATGTGCACATAAGGAAGCCTGGAAGTGAAATTAAGCTGTACCCCACACTAAAAACCCGATGACAGCGATATTAACACGTTCTGGGAGACCTTCTGAACTCCTCTGCACGAGGCCGAGCTGCCGTTCATGCGTCAAAACCCCCAAAAACTCCTGTTTGCAGAACCATCGACACCAGGACCAATAAACACATCAGCGATCAGCTGACCTTCGACCAGCTGCTCCAGGCCGGTGATCCTCCTGCCTCCGTCCAGCGCGTACAGCGTGCGGACCCCCTGGGGAAGGTGGACGTTGTCCGACAGGGAGCGCGTGAGCTCCATGAGGAGCGCGTCCAGGGACCTGAAGCGGTCGCTGGACACGGCGTACACCAGACCCTTGAAGTATTTGTCTCCATTGCGGTAAAAACGCACTTTTCGGGCTTTCCTCTCCGTCGTGAGGGACTGCAGAGTGCGTGTGCGGTAGAAACTACAGTCGCGCGCTGTGCGCTGGGGCTGGGGGCCACTCCGTTGCCTCTGGAGCCCGACTGGGACCCGGAGTTGGTTCTTGGCGTCCGGTGGGGCTTTTCCCTCTCTTCGAAATGTTCAAACTCAATACTTCGGCTCAGTGACATGTCGGAGGCTACTGGGTTTCCCGGGTTACAGCCAAATCCAGCACAGAACCGCAACTTTGATCCCAACTGTGCGGGAGGCAGGAGAACACGTGCGCGCGTCCAAGCTCTTCTGCGGTCCCGACCAGCTGATCCGACTGCTGCTGTTAAGCCCCTTACACACCAACAAAAAAAAAAAAGGAGAAAGGTTCTGGAGATTCACGGACCTACAGGAGAGCGAGGGGAGAAATAATCCCAGCGCCGGTTCTTGGTGATTCGGCTGAAAACGCAAAGAATGGCGAGCAGCGGCGACTGAGAGACATCGCAGTGGATCCGGAGTTGGCGTTTTCGGTGCCAAACTCTTCCCAGTTCAGGTCCAGTCGGTGACTGGTCGGCCCCTCAAGCTGTCACGATAACGAGATGGAGGAGAGGCTCCGCGCCCCTGGGTCCTAATGGCCCCGCAGTGCCCAAAACGAGCCGAATTATGGATAAAGACGGGGCTTTATTGGACCATACATTTGCCAGTTATGGGATGAAAAACCAACAGAAAGTATCAGATTCAGAGCTTCAGATTGGATGAACCTGGATGGCAGACAGGCAGACATATTTGGCCCCTCTGTGCTGAGCGGCGGAGACCTCGAACTAAAAACCAAAACATCCGAACTCCAGTTTGTTGTTGTAAAATAACACACAAACAACAAACATACAGATACAGTCCGTGTAGGGAGTTTAAGAGGGTGGCAAATGGCCTAAACCCGGATTAGAGCAGGCACTGCCACTTTTACCCACCCCCTGGTGAGCTGCCTGCATAATCATCATCCCCATCATCATCATCAGCTGGTCCCGCCGCACCTCCCTGCAGCGCGCACCCTGCTTGCAGCACCTTGCAGCGCACACCTGCTGCACCACCTGCTCGCAGACAGGGCGCAGGTGAGTCTGCAGAAAGTCGATGCAGCCTGTGAAAAAGCAGGACGCACAGGTGGCAGATGAGTTAGGCCACCTTCAGGGCTGCAGCAGTCAAAAAAATAACCCCATACACCCGCCCTCACCCCAACCCACCCCCGCCAAGATTCACGAGAAATAAGGATAAATAATACAGCATTTTTATTAAAGATACCTACGATTTTATGTGATCACAAACAGAATAGCAAGGATATTTATGATACTATACACTATACTACCATTATACTATATTTACAGCATACTGTTATCAAACAATGCAGATTAACAGCTAAATGCGCACTAATGGCTCAGTGGCTCCCAAGTTTCTACCGTGATCTAAATGCAGCTGGTGAGGAAGCAGGAATAAGCCTCGGCTGGAAACTGAAACTGTAGCAACGTCTTTCCTTTTCTGAGTTAATCAGCTTCCAAATGAAGCTTTCCGAGCTAAACCCGCAGCGCCACCTAGTGTTCAAAGTGTGTAAAAGACATCGCTTTCTTGAATAAATATAAAAAAACACACTGTAGGGACATAAATAAGTACATTATGTTGGATAACTTGAAAATGAACATCATAGATGTAAAGGTAGGGGAATAAGAACTGTATTTGTTCGTTTATGTGTCTTCTCATTAAGCTAAAATCACTTACTTTACTTTTTAAAGTAAATTCTTTAATACAGGAATTTTAATGAAAAAGAAGGACCAGAAGTTTTTTTTTAAGCTTTAGAAACACACGAAATGTCACATGAAACTTACAATATATATGAATGACATGAATATAAAAATCAAATAAAGCATAAACGGGTAAATCTGGATTCATTTTTGAATATTGTTTTGAAGTTGATTTTTTAACACACGCTTTCCTGCTGTCAAACGGACACGACCTGGCATTCAAACCTTTTTATAAAGTCATTATCAAATGAAGATCTTAGATATTTGTCACCGATGATCTAAGAAAATAAAAATACACTTTCAGGCCTGGCCAACAGAGAGCGCCTCGATCCCACCTTTGGGTTTCATGTCGCTGACGCGCGTGTAAATGCTCAATTCTTTAAAAATAAAGGCTCATATTTTTAGGATATTAATGGAGTCTTGCAACTTTTAGTTTTTAATGTTAATTCCTTTGCAAATATCAGACTCCCAACCACAGAATTCGTGTTAAGGATCAAAGGAATGAATGAATGAAGAGAGAGAGAGAGAGAGAGAGAGAGAGAGAGAGAGAGAGAGAGAGAGAGAGAGAGAGAAAACTTACAGCAGACATTACAGCACTGGTAATCTGTCAGAGCAGGTTATGGCAGATTACAGTCAGGGAGGTCACTGCGTCAGACAGACAGAATTAATGGAGCTTGACACATGTCAGAGTAAGACATGGCTGGGCCTGATTTCATCCAAGACATCCTGCCCCTCCTCGGGGAAATCACTGGTCCTGCGCTCCAATCTCCGGGAGGAGCAGCAGCATCCATCGAGGCACATGCTTCCAGTGATCCAAGGAGACCAGACAGCATTTTGTACTCCAAAGTACAGCCATCACACTTGAAATCCTGCTAATTGTTTGCTCTACTCTCACAGCATGGAGAGCAGGAAGAAATAATGGCCATTATTAAAACAAAACCAAACAAAAAAAACAAAACATAATTACTGCTGTCCACCACTTTTAGTAACCACTTTATTGAACAAATCTTTATGAGAACTGTTAACACAGTGGTTAAATTAGTTCAATCAATATTTCGGAGTTCTTTCAATTTAAAAGAAGCAAAACAAAATCAAACAAAAACGCGTCACAGAGCAGGGGCAAGAGCGGCTGCTGTTTCCACCCCGGCCGGTAGGGGGCGTCTGCGGACTGCGGATAGCAGGGTTCGAAATAAGAATAAAGATAAACTCACACTGAGAGAATATCAAATCATTATGTTGTGGTTTTTTTTTTTTTTAATCTCAGGTAAACCGCTCCTAAATAAATTCAATGGTTTGAAATCCAAATAAATGTATGCAGGTAAATTGTGATCCTTGGGAGGCAGAGACGTGTTCCAGCTTTGTTAAAGCAGCCACTGTATGTGTGGAGCCAGTGATGCCTTCACTGCCAGGATAACTGCGTTATGCCACCTCTGATGTGATATGAACTATGATGCACAGCAACAGCAGCCACTGCATGTCACCACTGATCTGGCACATAATTCACAGAAATGTGTCAGAAATTAGCATTGTGAGCAGTTGGGCATTGACGGATGTCTTTCACTGTGAATATCAACTATGGTGTCAGTGAATAAGTCCTTTCTCATCCAGTCTTTTCACAAACTCCTACCTACAGGGATTTCTGATGTCAGAGCCAGTCTGTCGGCCCAAATCTGCTGCTGACTGACTGTAAAGCTCCCCGATAAGTTCATCATTCAGCAACTGCTGTCGGTGCCTGAATGGATTCCGTCACAAATGGCTCTCCTCTTTTACAGACATTAACAGTATTTTTGGTTTGTTTTCACCTACGTTTGATATGCGTTATTATATGTGTGGATGATACATTTCTAATAGGTTTAGTTTAATTTAAGATAATGGAAAAACAAAAAATTGAGATCATTATGAGTCGGTAGATATCAACTGTAATATAATTACAAAAAATACAGTGTATTGCGAAATGTTTGTGAATGCTGTAGATTCTCATTTGCTTTAATTAAACATTTGCAAGCTTTGCAAAAAAATATTATAACATAAACAAACAAAAAAAGCATCTCAGTATTTTGGGGTTGTGTATTGTTTATAATTACAGTAATAAACTGACCATGAGTCGCTCACGCTGCAGACGAGGGGCCGATAGGTGGCGCTGTTTCCCGGGTCTCCATCCCTCTAAACCGCCCCGTCACTTTTCTCTCCTGGGAGTTCATAGTTGTTCATCTACTTCAGGAAAATTGAACAGATTCTTGGCTGAAGTGATCTTGGAACTGCTTCAAGCAGAATCCTGCGGGAGTAAAAAAAACAAAAACAAAAAAAACCCAAAACCCCCCAAAAAACCAAACCAAACCAAAACAAACAAAAAACCCTACTGCATTTACGATATCAAAGTGCTGTATAAACGACAGATTATGAGAGTTCCTGATTTAGAAATGTGCACACGATTACCAGCATAGGACGCATTTTTATCCTGTGCAGATTAAACAAATTAAATGTGGGAGTGAAGGCAGATTTATACAGTCTGTAGCAGCGTGACATGTTTGTTCTGTGCACTGACATGATGGATGCCCTAAAATGTTTGTTTATCACATAAAGAGGAAGATATAAATGGTAATAAACTAGAAATGTCACATTCTGGTGCTATTTCCTATTTATATTTCATTACAAGTAAAATAAGTAGCTCTCAGACTTTAACTGATGCTCTAAATTGCAGGTTTTACTACCCATGTCACCAGGGTGCTGATGAAGAAGCTTTGGGAAGTTTTCATGTCCATTGCCTGTTTTTCCAGTCAGTTTTGACATAAAAATGCCCACATCCAGATCCTGTTGTTCCATCTGAGCGTGAGAACAATCCCAACGGCTACACACCCGCTTTTGTGACACGGCAGCAGATCTTTTATTAAAGGTACGATTGTACTGGATTTCACTGCAGGGCCATTAAACCTTCAAAGTCTGAAGGGGTTTGAACGCTTCTCCATTGATATTGATTGCATTTTAGAGTAAAAACACAGTAAATGTACATTTTTAATGTTATATTAACTGTAAAAATGTGGCGTAGTCTATTTGAAAGACGCAGAACACTATTAAAATGTTTTAACTTGTAGATTTCTAAGAAATGAGCATAGGTGGCTGTCAGGAACTTTTCACAAGTCAACAGGTCAAAAATTGACCCTCAATCAAACATAAAAAGCAACATTAGAGTTCCACACCAAGGGCAATCTGGCTTTATTTTAGGACACCCTATCAGCAGCACGCTTTAGGTTAATGAATTCTAACACATTGATTGCGGCGTGTAAAAGTGAGAGACAGACGCACGTGATTAATGAGTCAAGGTGGGAGTCTTTACCCAGCTCAGCGGCTGCCCCCGGTGTGCACGAACCCAGCGTGAGCGTTGCTACATGCAGCAACAACAGCCTTTCAAATAGCACAGCACCCACTTGGTTCACATGGGGCTACCGTCTTTGCTGGAGTTACACCTGGAGCACGAGACAACTGCTGCGGTTGCTAGGTGACGGGTCTCCTCACGGTTTCTGCTCCAGAGCCGGTGAATTCTTCCTCACACTTGAGCATGAGTGGACTGCAGAGACACACATGTCGGGGCTTCCTTACATGCCAAATTCTGCTTAAGGCTTTACAGAATACAGAATCTTAATGGAGGAGATGCCTTAAACTGCACAATAGGAGAAGTTTATGGCTTCCTGGAAAAGGGAAAATTCTGAAAATGATGCTAGTAAGGACAGAGACTCAAGGAAATCAGTAAATCAGAGAGCAAAACCAAATTTGCCTGAAGGGAACAGCAGACTTTGCTGGCTGTCTCTTTGGGTTGCGAGGAAACAAGACCTTTAACCTGACACGATGTCATGTGACTTACCATTCTCATGAAAATGTTGATGAATTCAACTCTAGGCTTCAATATTTATGACCAGGCAAAGGTTTCTTTTGTTTTCTTCTTTTGGGAGGGTGAGGTCCTTAATGTCTGTAAACGTACATCAGCTCGCAGCTAATCTGTCTGTAATGAGCAGAATTTGGCTCTGGTTTTCAACGGAAGCCTTGAAATGAATGGTTTATTATGACTCCTGTTCCGCACGGAATTGTCATTTCTTCACTGTTCATCAATTATGACCATCTGCTGCTTGTTTCATATCTGCCCATCACAGTTGGGCCTCGAACCTCGCAAATTCTGAGGGGTCAGATTAGCATCAGAAATATTCAGTCAGTCACTTCCAGTGCTGTGTTTTTAGCAGCATTTTCTATTCTGTTTGAAAAGAAAAACCCCAATTTATCTACACTTTTGGGCTTGTTCAAGTTTGATGTGTTCAGTGTAATTCTGCTAGTACCTCGATACTGTGAAGGTGCGCACAGCATAAAATATTACCAATGTAACACAGACGGCAAGCGGAGAACCTCCCCCTCTTGGTAGGACTGATATCTGGAACACCGTGTGTACAGGCTTCAAGTATTTCTTCAGTGAAAAGTCTAATTAAAATGGTTCACACTCAGTTCTTTAAATTCATCGGAAGCGCTCAAATTACTTCTGCTGTGCGTCTCCGTTCTTAAAGAGTCTCAGATTGTTGCTTTCTGCTGTAATTTCATCTTTCTTTCGCAACTAAAAAAAGATTCCATATGGTAATTTTGCTCCATATTTAACTAACAAGTACACTTGCGCATCTAAAGACAGACCTTAGTGAATAACGGAGGGTTTTCAAGCAAATTTGGCCCCCATTAAACAACACAAATGATGTCAACAGCTTATTTCCCCAAAGTTGCACAGTAGTGCCATACTGGACTCTAAATGAGGCGTAGAAGGTGAACTAGAGGGCTGCTGCTGATTTATTTTTGACTGGGACACTGTTGCAGTGTTGCAGCTTGGAACAGCTGCTCTTATAAAATGTTTTGATATCACCAATAAGAGTTCAGTGTTTTACTGTGATTAAATCCAGTAAAAGCCTCTCTCTCATCAGCCCCCACCAACGTACACCTCTCTGCTTCATCCTCTGTCGCTTCCGCTCTCTTCTTTCAGCGATTCGCGTTCATGGAAACGCGGGTCACCGAGTTTGAGTCGGCGTAGACCGGGCCGGTCAGGTCCTTTCTCTGAAAGCTGCCACTGAGTGTATGTCAAACGCCACGTGTATATTTCTGCTTTTCATCCATAAGGTTCGCCAGGGAACTCTGCGCATTCCTCGCAACGACATAACTAAACAGGTGAAAGTCGTTTCGAAGCTCCCACCAAAATAATAGCAATAAAAAAAGCCGTATTGATCGCCACGTTTCAGCAGGCCAACATTTCAATTTCCACCCAAGTGTATCTCCTGACCTCTTAGGTAAAAAAAAAAAACCTTTGCTGTACACCGGTACACGTGTTCCTAACAGATATGTCCTTTTTTCCCCCTGACCTTTAGTCTGTCAGCCGCATTTTGGCTGCTCAGTGGCTGTTAGCTTTTCACGGTGGACTGACATCAGAAAGAGCAGCTCTTTAGGAGCAGTTCAAGGGGGGGGGGGGGGGAAGCTCC
>CAAE01015027.1:519636-532825 GCA_000180735.1 Tetraodon nigroviridis | reverse complement strand
ATTCACAACTATTTCATTCAATTCGCAGCCATCTTTGAATCCAAATGAGCCAACAACAATAAAAGTCTCATGCATCCCCAGAGCAACGAGAACAGATTGTGCACAGACTTGTTGAGGTAAATAATCAAGAGCCGGTTTGAATTTTTCAGATCGCAGGGGCTGTGTGGTGTGACTGTGCAGGCCTGTGTGCTGCAAACCATTACTGTTCCGCAGTCACTCCTGGGGCTGCAGAACTGAGCCGGGAACAGTTGGGTCCTGGCATCATCATCTGATAGGCTTCCCTCACAAGACGGGGCTCTCAAAAATTCAAAAACGCAGCTAAAGTTTTTGTGTCACCGAGTGATGTTAACATCCTGTAAGACAGGAGAAGATCCGATCTTCACAGCCCTGAAACAATCAGAATAAATTAGTTCGCAATGCAGAAATCTACTTTCATCTAAGAACCTAAGATGAAATTTCATGCATATGTAAAACATTTTTACACTTCATTTGGCAGTTTTCTGTTTTATTAAAATGTTTCAGGTGTTTTGGCGTTAACGATGAGAATTCTCACACAGTAACAAGCAACAAATACAATTTTCTGCCAATAATAATAATAATATTAATAAAAAACCCATCTCACTGCCTCTAAAGTGAGGTTTTAATATAGTATGTTTCTATGATTGTCAAAACATTTTGTCAAGATGCCACATTATCTTTTCTAAATTTAAATAATTTTTTTTTAAAATATAGATTTTTAAAAACTATGTAGGTTCTTCTGGAACTTATTTCTCTCCATGATTGCCACATGCACCGCAAGGGAGACCCCTTAGTCTGGAAAAGTTTTTCCTTATCAGGAAAGTAAAGAGTAGTAAATTCTCCCCTGGTATTCAAAATATGAATCAAGTTCACGGGAAGCTCATTAACGCTGCAAATCCTCTTGATCTTTTCCAATTACGTGTCCCAGCCAGGATGATGTGAGACATGCAATTAACAAAGGCCAGTGCCTGACTCACCCCTCATCCCCTTGTTTCATTACCAGCGCGCGTTGGATTCCAGTCAGACCCACCAGCTGACATATGTGCTTCAACGATCTGAGGCCCTCAAGTCTGATGCGATACAGGTCTCCTTTATGTGTTGGCTAACCATTGAGATGGCCTCCAGTTATTAGTCGAGTTTGGTTCAAGGTCTCATTTAGATAACAAGCGGGAACTTATTACAGTTGATGACAAAACTAAGACACCAACTCAAATGTTGAGCCACGTGCACGTTGAATGGATATGCTCCGGTAGACCTCTGCTTTCATTGCACTAGCAAACATTTTAATATTTGCCACCTCCAAGTCTTTTATACAAGTCTCACAAGGCCAAATAAATCAGTATTTTTCAAAAAGTGCGGCCGCTTTCCTGTACATAAGTCTTGTTTTTCCGACAGTGACCAGAAGCCATAAGGCTTTTGTAACCATAGCAACATTAGCCTGTTTTCCCCTCCTGGGTTCTCGTCCTTGTGTCTCTGTCTTCCCCTCTCAGCCACTGAGTGAGTGGGCACGGTTCACAGGCCTGGCTCCTCCCCATCTCCCCATCCATCCATTCTACTCTTCTGCTGCAGAAAAGCACAGGCTGCTCACCAATCCAGATCAATATTTAACAATCGTTCAAATAAACTTTTTGGTTTCTGGAGAAGATTCCTGTCTTAACCGTCCTGCCGGCACTGACAAGCCCCTCCTTCTGTGTCCTAATCTGGCATCTATTTACTGTGATGAAAGACTAAAAGCTGGGCTTCATAACACACAGTATTTCAATGTTTTCCTACATCCTGGCTCATGCTCCACATGCCTACTTTCGTTCTGTTGACCTGCAGCTGGAGAAGCTGAGTTAAGTTGCTACTTGACAATCCAGTTCTCCCTTTTAATGTGGCGTTACACAAGTACCGACAGCAGACACTAGATCCGGTGGAAGCAATGTTTTTGTGCACAAATGTTAACAAATATTGTGCAGATTGTGAGTTGGGCTTTTCCTTTTACAGGGAGGGGGAGTGTCCTGAACACATCATCGTCCTCACTCGCCTGATCTTCAATGCGCTGCGCCACTTGATGGACACTCACAACAAAAATAACAGGGAAAACCAAACGTTTTGCAGCATCCAGCCGCCTCCGAGTGTCACGAGACAAGTGCATCATCACAACACCCCTCTCAACAGGTAGCCCGAAAGTACTGGAATTCAACTCCAACCAAACTGGAGTGCCACATCAGCAAATGTAGGAATATTGGCTGGTTTTTTTTTTTCTTTTTTGGTGCTACCTGGTTTCGCAATTAAGTGGATCTAAATTCACCTGTGAATACTAATGCAAAATAATCACGTCATGCCACATAGCAAAGGTAATTCCACTGAGATGGGGCTGAGTTAGTTCCAGCGTGGTTAAGCTGCAGTTTCAGGATATCGTCATCAATCTTTGCTTCACACTTTACGGGTATCATCGTTTAAAGGTATAAATTGCGGGTAACTTTCCACACTGCCACTGCGGTGAATTTTGGAGCTTCATTACCCCACATAACTGAGGGAATGGAGTTCTGGGCCTGCTGGAACACCAGAATTCAGAATATTGCCGACTAATTTTTCTCATAAAGTACAGTCAGCAGCGACAGCTTTGGGGAGAAACTGGATCTGTGAAGTTTCTAAAGATATAGCAGCTTAATTAGGCTCAGAAGCGACAACCCAGTCTCACACACACACAGACACACAAATGAAGACACAGAGAAGTTTAGCATCCACACCACAGGGGCTCAGGATCGACCCAATGGCCTTTGTGTCACTAAGGCAACCATTCTTCCACCTGAGTCACATGATCTACAGCACTGGAGACCTTGGGTAAACTAGTTCTGTTAGCTGGTATTAAACTCATGTGTAAAATGAGAGAAATACATCATGACATTTTGCAAATCATCAAAGGTCTACAATTTACACAAAAAAAATTCCTCTCTCTCGTCATAATTAATGCAGGAGAAAAGCAAACATAGTGGAGAATCAGAGGAGCTTTGCTTTGAAGACAGAGCTGGAGCAGAATGTCTTGTCAAGTAACCGTGTTGGTGGGCAAGCAAACTCTCTGGCTTTAAGTGTGGATTCTGCCACCCACCAGCACAGAGCCATGGGACACTCCACAACCAGTACACACACACACACACACACACACACTGTTTTAAGAAAAGAGAAATTGTAAAACTTTAAGAGAATAGAAAATCTCTATTTTCTCGGGAATATACCTTTCAATGATATTATAACTAAAAACACATCTAACATAAAATATTTGCAATGTCTGCTTTCTTTCATGGTCGTACATTTTTCTTTACGTCTGTCTCTGTTTCTGTGTGTCTTGTCTTGGTTCTCCGCAGCTATGGGTGGCGTGTGTGTGCTCGTATGTGTGTGTCTACTACTGTACTGGACTTGCTGTGTGGGCTGCTGGAGCTCACAATGAATTCAAACTCGATTGCATGCTCTGTCTGGTAGCTGGGCGCAGATTTCTGGCACCAGTCGCACTGTAGCATTTCCATTTGGTTCAAAGAGGCTTTTATGCAACATTCACAAGCAACTTGCATCTAAAATGAACATAAAAGTGCTGGTGTTATCAGTGCAACTCTACCAGAATATGCATCATATCGCCACTCCTCCTGCCGTTTAAGCCATACCAAGCTCCCTGTGAAACAAAATTTACTTTTAATTTTAATTTTTTTTTTAGTTTTTGCTATATGAACAATGTTTTTTCTGTATTTTTTATCACTTGTGTTTAGTTCCTTTTATCCATCCGGAATTCAACTCCTAAATCAGTTTACAGTTCAACAAAACTTTTGCAAAAGCCGGCCTCAGTTCTCATTTAAGTTTTACGCTACTGTGGGCTGCACAGCTTTGAAAGGCTTATTAACCCAGGTGCCATTCATTAACATCACATTCTTCAGAAGCATTTCTATACTGCACTCCAATCCTACAACAATTACACAGTTATGAAGGATTAAGTGGTCCCGCATTTAGGAGTGGTTCCAGAGATAAGCAGCTATTTTCAGGAATTAAAAAAAAAAAAAAAAGAAGAAGAAAATTAGAGTCGCTCATCAGTAAAATGCAGATCTGCAGCGTAATATTTGCGTCAACATAGTTTGAAACCAACAACAAAAAAAAAACAACCCCAAAACAAAACAAAAAAACAAAACAACACTGGTTGGTCTTGCTTATGAAAAATATTACACTTAATAAAAAGGGCATAAAGTCTAAAAATATCTAAACTCTGCAAAATATTTAATATGCACTAGTTAGGATTTTGACACAATGCCACTTGATTAAAACAGTAACAGCCCTGAAAATGCATAGTAAATCATGGCCTTCCTAAAAATAACCTGCAACACTGTTTAAACAGGTAACCTGGGAAATCTGGCTGTTTGCCAGGAGTGTGCCCAAATACCTCATGGGATATTAATAGCAGTCCGGGCGGTGGCAGGTCTGCAGTGGGGGAATAAATCCTAAAACCACTGGTGTGCTTCTCTCTTAATTATTGCTTTAAAATCAGCTGTGGCTTTACTAATTGGCTTCATTTTAATCTCAGGATGCCCCAGTTTGCTTTTAAATTATGGCAGTGGTGTGCTGCAGTGAGTCATTCTGTAAGAATGTGTGTTTCCAAGCTAAAAGGGCAGGTTTCCTTTTAGCACGCTGCGCTTTGCTTTAACCACTCTGTGCGCAGACTAGGCATGCTGCTCAATAACGACTCTTAATATCGTCGTTCACTGCGGCTGTCTTCGCTGAACTCTCGCATTTTTGATTCTGTCTCCTTGAGTCCTGAGAGCCAGTCTCCCGACAGATAAATATCAGTTCCTCTGGCAGCAGCCACTGTCTGCATTTCCCCAGTGAGCCCATAGGCCCCTTGATGAAAGCGATCCATCACTACAGTGGGATAACCTGTCTTCACTGACCAGTGTGCTCCTCCACCCTGACCAGCAGAGTGTGAAGGGGACGTCTCCCCCGCACACCGCAAAATCATGATTTAATGCCTTTAATTTACACCATCTCTAGGGCTTATCAAAAGGTTAACTCTGGAGCATTGAGACGAGTTCATACCAGCCTTGTTGGGATTTGTTCTCTTGGATTCCGCCTGTGCTGCACAGTCATCCTGAATTTTGAGACCACAACAGCAGTTACAAGTAATGCTGGTTTAATATTCAGTTTCGCAGGGATGGTTGATTTTGGCTAGCGCAACATGTTTTAATGCTGTTGGGAAGAAAGACAAGAGAGGAGTGTTTAAAGCTAAGTAAGATTCATGCATAGGAAATGGAACATGTTGCAGGATAACAGGGTGGATGAGAAACGATGCCTTCGTAAAAGAAAGAGACGGGATGAACGCAACTCAGCAAGAGATACCCGTCTGCCTGCTCCTGTTGAGGATTCAATCAAAGTCAAATAGGTGACTTGCAGACCTGTGGTCCATAGCTGCCTTTGGATTTGCCTGCATATAATCAATAAATTAAAATTGGAGGTATTGACTGGAGGAACAGCAGTTTAAACCCACCTCGACACTTCTCTAACTGTGAATCCAAATGCCGACCATGAAGGCAAGTGACACATTAGTGCCTTTGTAGCGTCACTTTTGGCGCAGTTTGTTAAGGTGTCTGGCACTCACACACTAACCCTGAAGTGCCCTTGGAGACTTGTGCAGCACTTGCAGTTAGAAATGCAGAACTAATCAGTCAAGAGCTGGAAAAGACTCGAGGCGCACACAAAAAAAATCATTTTCCCCCCAACATAGGACCTAATTATCCTTTGTGAAATTAGAAAAAAACACGACATGACATCTGATTTAAGTAGCGATCGGTACTGATCATTCCACAGGAGGCTTATTCTGACTCTTTATCATCATTTAACAATTTAATGACTTGAGTTTGAGTACAATTACATAGTTTCCTTTCATCTTGTGTGAACGATCAGGATCGATTCATAATTGTCATCATCATCATTAACATCATCAACATCATCATCACAAGTAATGTCATTGAGAGGCATATGGAACAGTAAATCCTGTTTCCAAGTTCCTTGTTACAGTAAATGTCCCTCCTACACAGGCAATCACAGATAATTCATGTAGCCAAACGCGCCGGGTCAGAATGTTTGAAAGGCTTCCTTTTTATTCATTGTTCATGTCTTATTCTATGTTTTTCTCTGCTCATCAATGCAAATCAGGGATTTCCCTCTAAATTAAAAAATACACTTCATCCAATTTTTTCAGGAAAATCCCCTGTTGGTTAGCATCTTTCTTATTTTGGGTACAGTGATTATGCAACAAGCGTGTCTTTCTCTCTTGGGTGACAGCTCTGTCTTCTTGCAGGATGTCTCGACTGGGTCCTAAAACTAAAAAAGGTCCTATTTTTCTGAGTGACCCGTGTAAACATTTTTCATTGCAGCGGCGTGTGAACCAGTGCTTCAGAAGACAAAAACGCGGATCAGTGTTCAAGAAAAATGTTTTTAGTGTTGAAAACTCGGCAAAATGAAAGGCTGCTATGGTACAGTGAGTTAATGAATTGTCTTCTTCATTTCACACTAAAACACCAATTTACAACTTTGCTAAATAAGTTGTTGTTTTACATGAGGGGAAAATGTGTTCACTAATTACAGATAACCTAGTTAGAGATGAGGAGGTTGCTAAAAAACAGAGCAAGAAAAGAAAGAAAAGTTAGACATTTGTCCTCCGGCACCTGAGACTGGTGACTGTTGGTGCGGCAGAGCCACATTAATAGTGTGTGTGTGTGTGTGTGTGTGTATGTGTGTATATGTGTCGGGGGGGGAGGTTGCCATGCTGATGGCCATAGATCGAAACAAGAAGGTGTTGTCTGGCACTTCGGGCCATGTGCGCAGACTCCTGGCTTTGAGTGCACAGTCACATTAACAACTTTGCCAGTGCGCAATTAATGTGGATCTGCTGTTTAGCTTAGCACGCCTTGTTCTTCCGTGGCTAGCACGCCATTTTGACGTGTTGCGCATATATTTTCGGGAAGAGAAAGGTGTTCTGAAGGACAAGGCTGCAAATTTGGCGTAGATTGTATTAAATGTATCACATTGACAACACACATTGATACACACCGAATGACCTGGAGCCTGGAGTCATGTGAAAAGCAGTGGAATACTGCATGTGTAGTTTACTTATTCTCTATTCACTTATTCTCTATTCACTACTTATTTTCTATTCACTTATTCTCTATTCACTATTTTTTAAATTTAGTTGACACTTTTACTATCAAATGAAGAGAGTAAAAAAAAAAACCATGGCGTTTTTAGAGTTAGTGGAGTTGATCTGCTTGATATACATTGTTTTTCTTTCTCCACATTCTCTGCATTCTTTCTTTCTTTCTTTCTTTTTTTTTGCACTTTACCAGCCTGAAAAGTTATCTTTAACCCTTCCGCACTGGCGCAGTCTCTGCTGCAAAGAAAATGACCATCAAAAGCCGGACAAATTTACACCTTAGCAAAGTATCGTGATTCCTGCAATTTCACACAGGCGCAGTTTCCCTCCATAGCAACAACACCAGGAAAACAGCCAAGTTTGCCACTTTCCAGATGGAGGCTCGGCTTTTGAATAATGACTGACTCTGAAAGTTGCATATGAACGTCTGCACTAACGTGTATAGAGAAGTATTATGGGATAGAATCCTAAAACGTCTCTAAAGGTGGACAAGAAAGGAAGAGCAGAACAGGTTTTAGGGTTTCCACCAGCTTGTTTATGGAGCTCCAAGATGAGTTCTCCTTCATTCTTATAAAGGCATTCCTCCACTTCCAGTGGCTGCTCGCACTAACACTTACACACATGCACGAGCACACCGAGTGCGTCTGTGTAGCCGCTTCCTCAAATAGAAAATGTGCACTAAAACATGACAGCTCTGGCGGCGAGTCTCCGAGAGCAGCCCCACTCTCTCTGGCCTAGATTCTTTCAAATCCTCTCTGGAAGTGCCTTCGTCCTCAGCTGCACTGCCAGCCCGCCAGAGAGCGAGCGCGCAAGCCATCTGGCTGCACCGCGCATCAAATCCCAATCTGTGTTAATTTGAGTGTTAAGGGCTTTTGTTTATCTTTGGGGAGAAAAAAAGAGAAAAAAAAAACACTCACAGGATTAATAAACTGCTTTTTTGTAGTAAAAGTTTGTACTAAAGTTTATGCAGAAGGATTCGCCAGGCGTGCCGTAGGACAGAGATGAAATTTACATGTTTCCAAAGCAGCAAAAATAAAGATTTAATATAGCTACAAGATAAAAATCCTTTGTGTGAGGCGGAGAGATACATTCATAAATGGGACATTTTATAAATAAAACAGACTACGATGTAGGACAGTAATCATGCTGTGAGGATGAAAGTAGTCCTGCTGCATTTGTTTCAACCACCTGGTGAAAAGATTTGAACTGCCGAGGGCTTCTGTTTTCACATCCGAGATTAGAGAGAAACGCCTGAACGGCATGAAAAGCATACATAAACAGCAACATTCTGTGTTTGTAGATATATTTGTTTTAGTGGATCGAAAAAGGTCCTTTCTAGCAATTAAAAAGCCTTATCTTTTAGTCCCCCCCCACCTCCTTTACCTTACCCTTTTCTCTGTGGCACATGCACACACACACACACACACACACACACACACACACACACGCCACCCACCCCGACACATGGTGTGTTATGCAATGGGTGATGCCTAATTACCACTGACATCGTGGAGACTGTTCACTGTGAAATTAATCATGACACAGGCGTCAGCTTTTGATATTTTGTGCCAAGTGTTCTGAGTTTGTACCAGCCAATGGAGCCTAATTAATAAACCAAATGCACACAAATAGTGATTTAGGCACCGACACTGATGTCTCAATAAGGACCAAGCACCCTCAAACCATCAGCAGGTGTAAAAGGGGGCAACGGCATGGAAAAGCGAAGGAAAAGGGGATAAAACACCAAGCCAGCATTTGACTATGAGAACATGTTGGCTGGCATGAATGAGATAGATAAATCTGTTTCCCAAACTACAAAAACAGTTATGGTGGCTCACACAGGGATGCGGTGCTATTTATATATCATGGCCTTGTACTGGAAAACCCTTACAGTAGATCCAGTCATGCTTAACATTAACAGTTTCAGCGGCAGGAGAAGCTCGCTGCTCGCTTTGTGACAAATGCATGAAGCAAGACTCCGGAAACTCAGCACAGTCACATTTAGCATAATTAATGTGACGCGCAGCTCAGCAGAGCAAAAATCTGTACAGAGAGCCTGTGCTAATTTCTGGAGTCTTAACTTATTCAAAAAGCACAAATAGAGTGTTTTATTTTTATTCAGATCTAACTCAGATATTGTTTACTGGTCATAAACTCGTGTTTGTTGCTGCGCTGTACAATTGTGTTTGACTGTGATTGTTCGCAGAGTTCGTGCTTGAATGTGGCGCATTGTTTGCCTCCTCGATCCAGGCTCTCTTTTCCCTGAGAAAAAAACAGGCTGATGAGCGGAGTCCTGGCGTTTCTACACTGGGAGGAGAACGTCTCCTCGCTGCCTGAGAGAGGGAGCTATTTTGAGGACTGTACAGTATGATTCTTCTGTATACGATGTGGAGCATCCAGTCAGGCTGAGGCGGGGTCATGGAGTGCAGCTGCAGAGGGTCTCTGCAGAATGGACGAAGATGACTCAGAAAGAGAATGGTAAATAAAAGTTCTCGCTCCCACACCGCTGCACATGAGGTTTTGTCTTCAAGACAGAAGAAATCTGTAAATAAAGTTCAAAGATGAATTGAGCCACTCCAAGCAGTAGTGCACCTCCAGTAAATTTTTCCTTTGGGTGATTTTTTTCTTTTACATTCTCTTATGTATATATCTGCAGGACCTGAACAGTATCAGCAGCTCCTGTAGCAACAACTCTGTTTTTTATTAGCTTTTATAAAAATAATGCAGCCCAGTTATTGCATATGGATCACAAGACGAATGTAAATGAGCATTTTCACACCTCCCACGAATGTTGAATTTAAAAAAAGACTGTATTTCTGCCTGTCCTGAATCCAGAAAACCTTCACTGGTATCACTGAACTACGAGACCACCTGGGCAGCCTCAAACAATGACACTATTTAATGGATCATCCTTTAAAAGCTATTCTCACACAGCCAGAACTGAAATCCCATCCTAATCCTAACCATTTTAGATGAGAAAGGCCACGTACGCAAGCTACTTTATTGTGCTAGAAGGGGCCTTGTGACCAGGACCTGACCGGCCATCGGCAGAAGGGTTTTCCCACTTGAGCCTGGTGCTACTGATGCTGCACTCTGGGTTTCTGTGAAGCACCTAGTGACAGTCTTGATTGTAAGACAGGCTGGAGGTGTGGAAAGACAGCGGACGTCCACGAGGTCCGACATAGCTAGGCTCTCGAACTTTCGTGGATCTGACCTTCAGAGGGCCCCCCACTCACAGGAGAGGCCATCGGAGGTCTGATAATCGCAGACTGTATACTGTATGAGACAGACAGGGGAGCAGAAGGTAACCTTTAAATATGACACACAAACAGCTAGACAGTGTATCAGATGTGAAGGTGGCTTTTTTTAATCCTCCGTCCTCCTGTTGTCTGGATTTTTTTTTTTTTTAACTAAATCGCCATCTGAGGCAGACTGACAGATAAGCTCGGATGTTTCCCTGACAATTGTCCTAACTTGATGTGTTTGTCTCAGGGCTGCATCTGCTGTCCTCCATCAGCTCAGTGCAGCAGAATTTGAAGGACATTTCTAGGAAAACAGCACCAGTGAAATCTGTGTAGCTGTAGTTGCATGTTGACCCTTTCTTTAAGGATATTTTACACTTACTGGCACCATCCAAGGTGTTAAAATGTGACGTCTGGTGCTGGATCTGTCACCCCACCGTGGCTCTACCCTCACCCATACCCACCCTGGTGCTTTCAGCAGACATGGTTGGTTTCTTTGATAGGCCTAAAGTTGCAATAAAAAAGGCATACATTTTGGAAAAATAATTCCATTTTAGAATAATCATTTGTGAAATGCTAGATTTATGAGGGCTTTATTGTTACCGTTAAAACAATAAAAATACAAGTATTATTATGCAACTAATTGGAAAACATGCAATTATATTTTTATCCTTTTTTTAAACATGGATTTATTAGGCATCAGATATTTCAGGGCCACGGTCAGGGGTGTATTTTCCAGTACAATAAAAGATCAATGAGTCAGGCAATGTAATATATTCAACAAAACAACCTCTGTGCTCCCACAGCCTCTCTCTGCAACAGAAGGGAAGAGTGGAGGGATAGCAGGTTAACAAGGAGGGTGCATTTCTGCTAATAAGGAAGACAGTGCACCATTCCAGCCCTGAATACGATCGCACAAGACTCAAATGCAAATATAGAATAGATCGAATAGAATAGATCTTAGAATAGAATAGATCTTTATTCGTCCCACAGTGGGGAAATTGCACAAATATTCCGCTTTTAAAAGAATGACGTACAAAATGTTGCCTTGATTGCTTTTGTTTCGGTGTAAAGATGCTGCTGGATGCAGGCAGGCAGCAGGAATATCAATTTATAATGTACTTGACACAGTTTTGTCGAACAACACATCATTTAGTGATAATTCTCTCCATGTTAATAATCTGATCTCAAGCCAGGCTGTCGCTTATACGCCGTGTTCCTTGTAAATATGTATTAGTGGCTGCACAAAGGATAAACACGTTATTTAATCATCAACAGGTTTTTAATAGTCATTGCTTAAATGGAATGACCAAACCCCAGGTGGTGTACACATAGTACGAGAGACCGTCTACAGGGAGGCTGGCTGCCTGCATGTCATTATCTGTTTAAGCAATACGTGCCGTCCGTGTAGTAGAGCAACTGAAGGTGAACAGTAATCTGTGTCAAAAGTGGGATTGAATACAGCCATTTTTTCATTACTGGACCCTCATCAAACTTGCAAAACACGCTTTCCAGCAGTCGCTAGGCGAGAGGCAGGAGTAGATCCCTGACAAACACACCTCTGGCAAGGAGGTTTGTGACAGCCGGCATTTATCTCTTCTGGTTATTTAACAATATTAGTTATATATATATATGTATATGATAATGCTGACTTTAGTCTTTATTTTATCAGAAACGTCCATGTGACATCTTGTGTTCACAAATACAGCATGACAGAAATAATTACCAGTGTTAATCAGCAAGTATAGAAAGAATTAGATGAATGTCCATTAGTTTATTTTTGTAAATGCCCTTTTCCATCATTTGTCTCCTTTTTCACTTTGTGAATAAACACAATTTCAGCCAATACATTTTGATTGAAATAATCTTGTCTATAGGTTGGTTTTTTTTTTTTTCTTTAAATCACTCATATAGCCCAAGGCTCTTCTTTTTTAATCTGCCTACAATGACCAGAGCTGAGGTGTCCAAACATACTAGTTCCCATAGCAACTCTTGGTGAAATTCAATAGCATGACTTCTCCATCTCTGACCTTCAGTGCTAAGAGTCTTGTCATTCAGCTGTAGTGTTATTCAGTCTCTGTGCCAGATACATCAATTATAAAGAGGGATTTGTGCGAAATACTTTTCCACCGTAGATTTGAATAACTGTTAATCTAGTTTTCGTTGGACTTGCTCAGTAAAAACAGGCTGGTGGCGCAAGCACAGATGGGCTCAAAGTTGCCACAGATATCTCTGAAATGTGCTGCATGCTGCATGTATGTTTAGACACAAAAAGCATCATCCAAGCTGGTGGTGGGGTGGGGGCTCAGTGATATATGTGAGCCTTGTTCCTGCTCCATAATGTTACTGAACAGTTGGCCAACTCACTTTAGAAGCAAGGGCACCCATATAAAAGAAGGGTTTTTCTTTTAACTAATCTGAGTCTGCTTTAGCCAAAATTTTCACCGTGATAATTGCTGAGATTAGAAATTATAGGACCATTTCAACATATTTTGTGTTTCTGTTTTTGAGTTTTGGATTTGTTGATTTCTCATGTTATTTCAGGACATGCGACGTTGCAGTAAAACATACAGGCAAAGAGCTAAAAAAGCAGATGGATGTCATTTCATTCTTAAAAAACTAATTAACCTTAATAATTTCTATAATAAGGTAAACAACTAAAAACATAATACTCTTTGCCCGATTACAGCGCCCTCTATTGACCATTAATAGTTGTGTTAATTTAAGGTTCTGTAAGTAGGGAGCAATGTTAGATGCA